>CDFB01065705.1:3441-36212 GCA_000826425.1 Acanthamoeba lugdunensis | reverse complement strand
ACGAATTATATTAACCTCGGGGGGGGGGCGACTATCAGAGTGAACGAGACCTCGCAGATTCGACTCGAGAACATTTCGGCGCAGCGCAGAGAGATCGAGGACCTGCGAGAGCAGGTGGATGGCGGCAAGCCGGCCTCTCCGAAGCTGGGTGGTGCAAGCGACAGCCAGGTGAACGACCTCATTAAGACCGTCGGCCTTTACTTCAAGGTAAGCATCACCATCTTTGCCGTCGTCTGTTGTACGTTGTACGGCTGTGCTACGAAGAATTCTGTTTGTTTTGACTCTCTCGTTTTGTTAAATTGATCAATTGGCGAGCGCAGAAGGACAAGGACGACTCGGAGCGTACTTGCCATTGGTTGGGTTTCACTGCAACGCTGACAACGCTGTTCACGGGCATGGCCCGCAGCGACGAGGGCGTTCCTTCCTCGCTCCAGAGCAAGCTGCCCGACCTGCAGGGCGTCGGCATCGATCTCGTAAAGCAAGGTACGCCCTTAGGCCCTTGCTTTATTACATTGGAGTAAAGAGCGTTCGCTGATAACTATGTGAAGCTCCCAGCGCGGACGTGCTTCGCAGTGTGTCGCCCCCAGCACGAACGGCGTTCATTCTGGAGATGATGCTGCGCGAAATCTACATCGGTCTGCTGAACTCTTTTTACCACGTACCGATCCTCGCCCCGTTGGATTGTTTGTCTGTTGCGCTGTGCGCAGGCTTTTTAAGCGTTTCCCCCTTGCAGGACCTGGATGACGTGCTGCTGCCCGTCATTTTCGAGGACCAGAGCATCGAGAAGCTGTACGTCATCACCGCTCCGCTCGCGTCTAAGAAACTGGGCCATGAGTTAATGTCGATTGGGACGACGCGCAGGGAAATGCTGAGCAAGAAGAAGGGATCGACTTCGCGCCAGCCGTTCACGTGGAAGCTCTCGGCGATCGCCACCCAAATGGCGGCCAACCGCCTTCCCATGGTGATCCAGCTCCAGTTCTTCACGCAGGTGTTCTACTACGTCGGCAGCCAGCTGTGGAACACGCTGCTGGAGCGACCAGAGCTCTGCACCTGCAATTTTGGCTTCCACCTCAAATACGCCGTCTCCGAGCTGCGCTCTTGGTACCGATTGCGCCTCATCCCCTCGTCGCGGCCTGCCCACATTCCAAATTTGCGGCTGACACCACTTACGTGCAACAGGATCAACACGCAGAATCTGCACGATGAGAACTTCCATCCCTCGCAGCAGCTCAATCGTATTCTGGTAAGTCACACACGCACGCGCGCTCACGCACGACACACGTGCGCATGTAGCATGGCTGACGCGATTTGTTTTGTTCCCATCAGGATGCGGCGGGCGTGCTCGTGGTGAGCAAGAGCTTCTTCGACGACGCCAAGATCCCGCAGGACTTGCAGCAGACCTTCCCCGCCCTCTCCCTCCACGAAATCAAGTTCCTTCTCGAACACTTCATCCCGGACAAGTGCGTTTGCTGCTTGGCCTTTGCCTCTTCTTTGTATTTCGCTTTCGCTCTTTGGCTGAAACCCGCCTCTTCGCTTTCGTTCTTTCGCGTGCGTCGGCGGCCGCAGGAGTGCACAGGAGAAGGGCATCCCGACGTCGGTCAAGCGCAAGCTGGACGCCGCTGCGCAGAAGGAGGAGGGAAGCTCGTCCTCGCTCGAACTGGACCCGTTCGCCAGCGTACCTTCACCGTTCTCTTCATCGTCGTCGTCTTCGTCGTCATCCAGCGGCAAGAACAAACCCAAGGGGCGAAGGTGAGCGTGGAGGGAAGGGGGGTGAAAGGTGAGGCTTGAGACTGCTTGAATGTAAGTGAAAAAGAAAATCTGATGAGCCACTCATCCACGGATGGCCTCACCTTTCGGTGAACACTAGAAGGAAAGAGAGCAAGTAGCAAAAGATATAGAAGAAGTTGAAGATGGGAGGCGGAGAGAGCAAGCACCGCAGGCCGCTGCAGCGGCAGGAGGAGCCGCAGAAGGAGCGATATGACTTCAAATCGATAAAGGACAAATTCGAGACGATCGAGGAGGTGCAGGAGGCCTTGCGCAAGGCTGGCCTGGAGTCCTCGAATCTCATCATCGGCATTGACTACACGATTTCCAACACATCAGCGGGCAAGACCACCTTCAACGGGCAAAGCCTTCATTCCATCTCTCCCCATCAACTCAATCCCTACCAGTATGCCATCAAGATCTTAGGCGAAACCCTCAGCGTACGCTGCTTGTTGCTCGCTGGCGTCACAGGTCTTTGCCGCCCAAATCTCATCTTCCTCCTTATGAACCAGGCGTTCGATGACGACGGGTTGATCCCCGTGTTCGGCTTCGGTGACAAGCAGACGCAGGACAAGGCCGTCTTCCCTTTCTTCCCCGGTGCGCCACCACCTCTTACCATCGACACCGGGAGACCCGCGTGCTGATGAAGGTGGTGGTCGTGGCTCTCTCTTAGACCGAGTGTGCAATGGTTTGCCCGAGGTTCTGCGCCGCTATGAAGAGATCACGCCCCGCATCCAGTTGGCCGGGCCCACCTCCTTCGCTCCTCTCATCAGGTGTCTGGCACCTACCCTGCACTGACTCGTTTTGAGTTGCGAGCGCGTGCTCAAGGGCTCACAAGACCGTTGCGCGCTCGGCAGGGAGGCCATCAACATCGTGAAGCGCGAGAGGGCGTACCACATTCTCATCATCATCGCCGACGGGCAAGGTACCGCTGAAACCTCTCGGACCATCAGCTCCTTCATCATCATCTTCTTCTTCTTCTCGATGAGCTCATCGTCCATCGTGCATGAACAGTGACACCCGACAGCGAATACTGCCAAGCCGAGACCGAGACCAAGAACGCCATCGTCGAGGTAAGTCGCCTCTCTACATGTGGCGCCAGCAGGCCTTGGCTGATCAGGAGACGAATCAAACGAACACGCAGGCCTCCCACTACCCTCTGTCGATCATCCTGGTCGGCGTCGGCGACGGACCCTGGGATTCCGCTGAAGAGGTCTGTTCCCTCTCGCGCTCGCATTGCCTCAGCGCCACCTCACCACCGCCCTCGTCGTTGTTGGGTGTGTTGATGGGCGGGTGGCCGGCAGCAGTTTGATGACGGTCTGCCGACCCGACAATTCGACAACTTCCAGTTCGTCAACTTCCACAAGGAGGTCTCCTACGGCGGCGAGGAGTTCGGCCCGGCCTACTTCGCCGTGGCCGCCCTGCAGGAGGTGCCCGAGCAGTACGAAGCCATCCGCAAGCTCGAGCTGCTTTGAGCTCCCTATGAACGAAGGTGTGTAAAGGCACCACCTGGGGCGGGGAGGCTGGTACGGTTCAAGAGAGTATGTACAGTGTCACGTTCACTATTATTTGTTGTCCTTTTTTTGGTTTTTTGGCCGAAATTTAACCACGAGCCAATGAAACTTCACCAAACCAAGTGGGGGAAGAGACGTGTGGGTTGTGACATAATTTTTGTCGCTGCCCCGGCGGCAAGGACGAGGCAACCGGTCGGGGTGCATGGCGGAGAAGTCCCCCATCGCTCATCGAAATGCCACCAGACCCTGGGCGGGTCATCAAGTTCAAGGTCAATAAAACAGCTCACCCCACCGCTCTACTTTTGTGAACAACACAACAAGCAAGAAGACAACAAGAAGAGATGGCCACGCAGGAATCGCTCACCAAGGATGACCTCACCCACATGCACCAGGGCTCCGGTCAGTCCATCGGCGGCACCAAGATGATGCAGGGAGAGGGCGAGCGTACGCCCCCAACTCCCAAACACTCGACGGTTCTTTGCACACTTACATGTTTAGGGGGGTCCACAGAGGAGCCGCACAAGCACGCCAAGCAAGGACGCAACAGGGAGCTTGGGCAGGACAAGGAGCAGTCCATGGCCAAGGGCAAGCACCCGGGCATGGGTGACCGACCTGACATCCACGGTGACACCGGCGAGGGCATTGCCGCGTACGCTCCCCCTCCCCCTCCCCCTCCTGTGAGGAAATCGTTTTGGTTGGCCCTGCAGCTCATCTGGGAGCTGTGCAGCCAGAACTTGGGTGGCGAGCAATGGCAAAAGGAGGGCAAGGGTTCCAAGGTGGTTGGTGGAGGTCGGCCTGAGGTCAACTTCTGATGTAAGGCCAGTGATGAAGGAAGTGAAATAAAACAAGATCCAGCATGGTGGGTGATCATGAAGAGAGCAGCAGCAGGAGCAAGGTCCTGGATGAGGAGAGGCCACAACAACAGCAACAACTTCAGCCCATCAGCCACCCTCCTGCTATAGGTGTGGTGCTCAGGAGGGAAGGATCAATTAGGTTAGATTTTGATTTAATAATAATGTTCTGCTTAAGATGGAGTGAAGCCTGGTCACAGTAGTTCCTTGATAGCCTTGAAATGGATGCAGGTGTCAAGGGGATGATCACTGATCAACATATGATGGCATCATCTCAATGTTGTAAGGAGTAACATGTTACATTGGCACATACCAAGAGCTAGCACAATGATCAAGAATTTGTGCTCCCAACCTCTGAAACTTACCACTTTGAAGGGAGTTAAAGGACAAGTCTACAAAAAGGAAATTTTGTTCACAAATGGAAAAATGAAGGTAATTAAACTCTATCACAATTTAAACAGCTAATCATTAAAATTGGATAACTATGATTTGAGAATTGAAAATGCCAGAGCCAGGAGATTGCAAAGTCAAAAAAAACCCAACCCAGTCTTTTTTATTTGTTTGAAAAAATCAAGCCATGGTTGGTGAACATTACAACAATAATGGGAGAAGCAACTTTCCCTTTATCAAGTGGGCTGCCTGTCTCTATGACCTATGGGAGGACTCACTTCAATACTTTCACCTGTGTGAGGCCTACTGGTGTTGCCTACAAGCCTCCCCCTCAACATCTCACCCAAATGTGTTAAACCAGCTCACATTTCAATTGAATCTAGGGAGGTGCTGGAGCTTTGGTGATTCAGTGCAAGGGAGGGTGGATGTACCTTTCAAAAGTACATGTGGCATGGCCACCCTGCCTTGCCTTCACCTCAGCCAATGAGCACCAGCTCCAGGAGCATGTGCTCCACAAGCTCTTCACCCATCTTTTCCTGCAGCCTGTCCAACAGCAGCTGCCAACAACAACAACAAGCACCACAGGCCAGAACAAAAGGCCATGCCATATCCTGCCAAAGTTCATGCACCAGCAACCAACATCACCATCTTCACTCAGCCCCTTGTGCACTTGCCTCCACCACCATTGTCACTCCCCATCAAACCTGCTGTGCCCAAGACTCCACCCCCCACCGCCAACAAGCGCCGCCAGTCCCAAGTCAGTTTTAAAAACTTACCATTTTAGGGTTTTTCGTCCTTTTTTGGCGCAATTTGCCAAATTTCATGCACTGCAATGCACCCCAAAATTTAACCAGAAAACCCCCCCTCAACAAACAGAGGCCTTCTCTTGCTGTTTTCTCCCTCATTTTGGAGTTTTTTGTGTAGGGACCCCAACCTCTCCAATCTGTACATTGAAATGGGAGCCCCCAGCCCCTTCTGCCACACACCAACTTATCTGTTGTCTTTAAATACAATTGAAATATACCACATCTTGTTCACCTCCCACAGGTTACCAAGCACTGGGAACATGTTTAACATACCCATGGCACCCAAGAGTGCTTAGGGCTGGTGTTTGCAATCTTGGTGTTGCTGGAATCAGAGTCTATGGTCAAATGAATTGGCAACATTTTGATTGGTTGTGGCCAAATTCTTGGAATGTACATTGTGTGGTGATGGTAGTGCCAGCTGGCAATTTGATATTGCCATTCACCACTTCAACGTGTTGATTGTGGATGACACTGAGACCAGCAAATCAAGCTTCTTCAAAAGATTCACTGTACGTTTCCAGCTTATCTTTTTTATCTGGCCTCTTTAACCCTTCACAAAGGGGAGGGCACACTCAATCTGTGTCGCCCCCACAGGAAAACTCCTTTTTCAGCGCGTACCTCACCACCCTCGTCGTCAACCATGTACGCCTTCCATTTGTCCTGCAATTGAGTACCTTCTCACAACCCCTCGCCCACAGGACCAGAAGACCATCGACCTCAATGGAAAGAAGATACAGCTCAGCCTCTATGATCTCTGTATGTACCATTCCACTTTAGTTAGTTCAACTAGCGTGGTGACCAGTTTGCTTTCAATATCTAATTTCAACACACCATTGTTGCAGCTCCTCGCAAAGAACATGTGGGAGTTGCATCAGCAGTTTCGGGGTCTCTGGTAGACTTGAACCTACACGTCGGACCGCTACAAAGAGGCCCACGGCATCATCATCGTGTACGACGTGACCGACCAGGCATCGTTCGACCACATTCCGAGCTTCTTGGATGAGATAGCCAAGCACGAAACAACCACCGGCCTGGGCAAACCGTCCATCCTTCTCGTCGGCTGCAAGGTCGACCTCTCGCCGAGGGTTGTTACTGCTGAGGCTGCAGAGGTACACCAACATGAAGAGTCGGAGGAGGTACCAGGTTTCAGTGATGCTGATGTGGCTTCCCTCTCTTCGCTGTCAACAGGGCCTAGCTCAACTGAAGGGTCTTCAGGTGATCGAGACCTCCGCCAAGGACGGCATCAACGTTGAAGCAGCTTTCAACAAGCTCGCTGCTAACATCCTGCAGAAAGTAGGAGCCCAATAGCGCACAGCAAGCTGAAGACCGCACACAAAGCACAAAACGTGGCCTTTTACCTTCCATTCTCCTCGCGGAGGGACTTCCTTGGGTTGAAGTTGAAGGGCAGCACGGTATGCGTGATGAGGTGGAGACATCGGGATTAGTGAATGGTTCGCTGCGTCCACCGCAACCATCCAGGATGCTTCGCGCACGGGTGCTCGCCCGGAGCACATGAGCCGGACCACTTCCTCAGCGCCAGCTCACCACTGCCTTCGTCTGTTGGGTGTGATGTGCGGGTCGCAGCAAGTTTGATGACGGTCTGCCGACCCGACAGTCCGGCACCTTGAGACCGCCTGTGGCGTGGAGGATGATGATGAAAGAGAGTATGTGCAGTGTCGCGTCCATACAGCCTTCAAGTATTTCTATAATTTGTGCACCCAACCTCTGTCGGTTTGTCTGTCTATCAAGTCACGGTTCACCTGGCCTCTTCACACGCCCAGCTCCTGTGTTGTGTGTGTTGTGTGTTGTGTTGTGGTGGATTGCGTTACTAGGGTGGTACCAGCAGCGCCGCCTGAGGCTGGGCGAGAGGGGCGTACCGGGACCGGGACGATCTCGATCTCGAGAAGGTTCGCGTTCTCAGCGTCATACCTGTCGTACACGAACCGGAAGTGGAGACCGCGCTTACCGTACTTGTCGTTCAGCTGCTTGCACGCCGAGGTCACCGCTCGCGCCACCTGAGGTCACAGGCGCACATGTGGACGCGTCAGCATCACGCCAAACAAACGCCAGCACTAGAGAGGGCACACGCGCGCTTACGTTCTGAGCAGTCCGGCGGCTGCTGGTCCTCTTGATGAGGAAGATCATGAAGCCGATAAAGATCGGCATGGGGAAGAAGTCGATGATGCTGGCGTTGTGGTGCTTGAAGGCCTTGGCGCCGTGCCACAGCGACAGCAGCACCCACACAAAGATCAGAGCCAACGTAGCGTAGATCCAGCCCTTCTTCACCTGGCCGCCTACCTGCTCCCTTATATCCTGGAGGCGCATTGCAGATGGTCCAGAATAATCGTTCATCGATTGGGCTAAAATCAGAGAGGAGGGAGAGCATACCTGATTGAGGCGAGAGAGGAAGTCCAAGAATTCGTCCTTCGATAGGCGTCCCTCAAGTAGTGGATGATAATCGTTTGGATTGAAGGTCTGGGTGTCCGTTGCGAAGTAGATGTCGATCAAGCCGAGCTTGTTGAGGGGGAGTGACACCGTCTCCCCCTTTTCCGCCTGCGCCGGCTCGCTCTCGTCGTCTTCGTCGAGGTAGACCCCAGCCGGCATTACGATTCCACCTCCATGGCTGGCTGCTAGGTTGTGGTGTACGCGCTCGTCCTGAGTTTCGTTCACCGAGAGGGGCAAGGAGGACTCCATCCACTGTTGTGATGTCACGAGCGAGGAGGGCTCACGACCTTGATTGATTTGAGTGTTTGCAACTGATTAAAAATTAAAATTTTATTTATTTATATATATATATTTATTTTCGATGAGGTGCGGACAAGGGCGCCCCTGCGGGCTGCTTGTGGTGGCAGTGACGGTGGTGCTGGCACTGTTCTCGGCTGCAGCCGAAGGTGTGGCAGGAGGTGCCGCGCGCAGCGAAATGCAGCGATCATCAAGTACGATTTTGTGGGGCGACGACGCCCACTTGCAAGTGCGTTCGTGTACGACTCCCCCCCCTCACTTTCCTCTCCTACTCCACCTGCTCAGCCCGAAGGGCTCACGGGTCTGCCAATGCTGGTGCACAGTTGGGTCTCGAGTGGAGGTGCAGCCTTCCCACTCCTCGCTCTACGCGCTGCAGCGGCAACGCCTTGAATGGACGAGCCCTCCCACCGCCGCGGTACAGTACTACCAACCGACCATGTTTCCAGACTGATTCTCACCCACCATAACTACTGCTCGTTGATGATTGCAGTCGCTCGACCTTGAGCAAGTGAGGCTCGTCATGTCTTCCTCGACCGCGTCGACCCTCTGTAGTGGACCCATGCCGACTCTGATCTCTGCTCTCGACGTTGAAGACGCGAAGCACGAGGAGTGCCCCTTCGTGCTGCCGGGGCTCCACCTCGAGGCCACCTACGCGACCGGTGCAAGCGCTCCTGAGGGTGGTGTGATTGAGGACGAACTCACGGCGCGCAGGAGACGCGGGGACGCTCTCTGCGCGCTCCTGGCGCAGATAGGGCTCGATATGGGCCAGTGCGCGACCGTCGTGGGCGGCGGTGGGCACCACGACCTGCTCCACCTGGGCCGCCTGCCTTCGAACTTCTCGCTTTCGACCATGGCCTACAGTATGCCGGCCGAGGTCCTCCAGAGCTTCGAACACGACGGCTCCTCTCAGCGGTCAGCGCCCGAGCGCACGGTTCGCTACTTCTTCTACGCTCCCGACTTCCCCCTAGACCGGGCACACGCGATCGCTGCACGGCTGCACGAGGCCTTTGATGAGGACGCGGGCGCAAGCAACCAACAAGACGACACCCGACACTGGAGCCTGGCCGCGCTGGAGGTCCGGTTAACGCCCAACAGACCTGAAGGCCCGCCTGCACTCTCCGTCGTTGCAACTCAGCTCAGGCAGGCTCCCGCCACGGTACTTTTCTTCCCCTTGCTTGGCCGACTCTCGATTACGACGCACCGCTCACCCAAGGTGCGGCTTTTCCGGACTGCGCGCAGGGTGAGGCGACCAGGCTGTCGGTGTCCGACAGTCGGCCGGAGGAGATCTCGTTCGTCACCGGGCCGGGACAAATCACGACCCTCTCCAACTATCGCAGCTCCTCCGCCGACCGACCCTCGCTGCCGGCCGATTCCCAAGTCAAGATCAGCGAGCCGCGCAACTTTACGCGCTCTCTGCCTATCCACCGCCGCGGCGCCACCAGCGAGGAGAGGGTGCAGCTCCAGTCCCTTCAGCGGTCGCTCGACAAGAAGGGATTCCACCGAGAGATTCGTACCGACATCACACTTTCTGCCCGCGGTCGGGAGGCTTCCGAACTACGGTGCCAAGTCGCCCTGATGGAGATGTTACCCGAGTCGGTGTTTGTCGACAAGTACCAGGTGGATGAGCTGCACCGATTTGGGTAGGCCTCGTTCCCCNCCCCGGAGAGGGCTTGCCCCTGCCTGCAGTCCACTCACCGGTCGGTGACTGTACAGTGGTCCGCAAGTGCTGATCTTCGACGAGTTTGATTTGGAGAAGCCGTCGTCTGATCCCGGCGCGCACCAGGGTGTGGTCATAGTGCAGACTACGACCACCAACCACACCATGTACATTGCTTCTTCTTTGCCACTTGGCCCTGTCGACACTTTAGCAATCATTCACTCCCCTCTCCCTCTACCATCTCTAGGGCTGGTGACCGGCTTGAGGCCCGCCTGTCCGTCGTGCTGCCCATCCACTTGCGCTATCAGGACCCGTCGCTCAACGCCACCCACCGCAAATTCAGCATACCGCCACCGCTGGTCTACGTGCGCTGCGACGCGGGAACTACGTGGACTCGGGCCGTACGCGATAGCGACGAATCGAGGGGCGCTGATGCATCGGCAGCGGTGGAGGTGCGGGTGCCCGTGGGCGAGAAGCAGAGGCAGGGCCTGGTGACGATCGTGACCCTGCTGGCGACCACCCTCGGCTCCGCCATCGTCCTTCTCTTCCTGTGGTCGCACCGCCCCACCGGTGGTGCCGGCAAAGCCAAGCGAGAGTGAGACAGCCGACAGCCCTACACTACACCACGCTTCAAGCAGTAGAAGAGAGGGAGAGAGAGATTGTACAGCCGGACCAACACAACAGGTAATGCACAAACACTTTACACCATTCACATGCTCTACCTTGCAGCGTGGGATAAAATTCGCGTGTATGATGAAGGTACACCACACCACGGCGGATCTCCGCTCAACCAACATTGCCCGCCCGCGCTCACGCGACCTCACCTCCCAGTCGGCATCAGGTCCCAGGCACCAGAGCTGATTTCCACAGCATTTCTTTGGTTCGTTGGCTGGTAATCAGTCTTCCGTGGAACGGCCAATCGCAAAATTGCCCCATAACCCGCAAAAATTCCGCTTTGCTCAATTCACCGACACCCACCACCGTGACAAGCGGTATCCCACCCCCTCTCCTCTTTTTTCTTCATACGCTCACCATCAGACACTAGTGCACCACATTACTACTACTACTAAGCCAACAACACTCATTTACAAGACCAGCAGAAGAAGCCAGAGAACAGAGAGAGATGGACTTGAAGCTGCTGGAATCGGTGATGCGGGCCTTCTGCCCGCAGACGAGCAAGGGCCACTTCAACGTGCCCGAGGGCTACAACTTCCGCGGGGCCGTGTTCGACCTCGACGGGGTGGTGACCCAGACGTCCCACCTCCACGAGGAGGCCTGGAAGCAGCTCTTCGACGAATTCCTCAACAAGAAGAAGAACGAGAGCCAGGCCCGGGGCGACGACCCAGCAGACACGAAGCAGAAGACAAAGAAGAAGATGAAGGAAGATGAAGGCCACGAAGATGCCGAGGAGGGCGTAGGCGGGAAGTTGTGCGAGGGAGGGAAGGAAAAGGCAGAGAGCAGCAGCGACAACGGCCGCCACGTGCAAGACAGCGAGGCCAAGGCTGAGAACAGCGTAGACAAGGAGGGAAAGCACAAACGCGACGGTGAAGATAAAGAGGAGACAGTCCCCAACGGCGATCCCTACCGTCCCTTCACCGAGCAGGACTACCTTACCTACGTCGATGGCCGTCCACGCATTGATGGTATGCGTGAGTTCTGTGTGGGTGTTTTGTGTGTGTGTGTGTGTGTGTGTGTGTTCTGATGATGATGTACGTTGCGTGGATAGGTATCACCACCTTTTTGAAGTCCCGCGGCATCGAGCTGCAGCAAGGCGACGCCAAGGATGATGAAGACATGGAGACAGTGAACGGGCTTGGCAACCGCAAGAATCGATTCTTCAACGCTCTCATGAAGGAGAAGGGCGTCGTCGTATACAAGGCCACCGTGGAGCTCATCAAGGTCCGCACTCCATCACCAACCAACCAACCAACCAACCACATACCAACATCCATCCGTGTGTAGGAGTTGAAGCGCATGGGCGTGAAGATCGGCACTGCTTCGTCTTCCAAGAACTGTCGAGCCGTTTTGGCCATCGCCGGTCTGACCCTCTCACTCCACATCACCACATCACCAACTCACCTCGTCTCCCTGTTGTTGATGATGATGGTGGTAACTGCAGAGATCGAGTCGTTGTTCTCGGTGGTGATCGATGGCGTGGTGTCGGAGAGCCTCGGACTCAAAGGCAAGCCGGCGCCGGACATTTTCACCAAGTGCGCCGAGATGCTGGGCGTGCACCCGCGAGAGAGCATCATGGTCGAGGACGCCACCAGTGGCGTCCAGGCCGGCAAGGCCGGGGATTTCGGTCTGGTCGTCGGCATCGATCGGGCCAAGGGCAGGAACCGGCAGCCGCTGCTGTCGGCCGGTGCGGACGTGGTGCTGGACGATTTTTCCCAGATCACGTCGTGGCATCTCAACGATTTCTTCCTCCCCAATGACGCCGGCTACGTCCTTCAGTTCGACAACTACGAACCCAAGCAAGAGCGCCTCCGTGAGGTATAGCTCGTGGTGTGGTGTTTAGTGTGGTGCGTGTGTTTCTGACAACCACCACTTAGGCTCTTTGTACGCTCGGCAACGGTTATTTTGCAACGCGAGGATGCCTGGACGAGGCGCGAGCCGACTCTGACGAGCACTATCCGGGCACCTACATGGCCCGGGGCTGGAACCGCGAGATCAGCAAGGTCGAAGGCCGCGACGTCGCCAACGAGGTATAATCCCACCTGACTCAACAGTGAGACGCCGCATGTCTCACCGTAGTGTGTGTCGACAGGATCTGGTCAACCTGCCCAACTGGATCCACGTCACCTTTCGGCCTGACGGCAAGGACTGGTTCTCGTGGACCCGCGACGCCAAGGGTATACACGCACTTCCCCTGATTATTGTTCTTATGGTTCTTATTGTATTGTGGTTATGTACTCTTATGCAGGAAACCTGCCCTTCAAGCTGCTGCACTACGATACGCGGCTGGACACGCACAACGGCCTGCTGGTGCGGCGATACCGCGTGAAGGACGACGAGGGCCGGATTACTATGATCATGACCCACAGGGTGGTGCACATGAAGAAGCCGCACCTGGGCCTGATCAAGTACACCCTCGTTCCCGGTACGTGATCCCCTTCTCTCCGACGCGCTTGACGGTCGCTGTCGCTGCGCCACTGACTGAAGGCCTGCGCTGCGTGCACAGAGAACTGGGGCGGAAAGATCGACATCGCTTCAGAACTTGACGGCAGCGTGAGGAACACCGGAGTGCCTCGCTACTTGTACGCACCTGTTCCAACGCACAGCCATTCACTCAAACTGTTGTTTCTTATTTATTTTTTTTTCTGTACCGATGTGCGTCTCCCTTGTTGGGTTGACGGTTTGTGCAGAGGTCTGCAAGACAAACACTTGCGCGTGCTCGAGAAGGGCAAGTTCCCGCTCTCCACCAACGCAGATGAAAAGGACCAGGGCGTCTACATCTTGACCCGCTTCACCAAGGTTGGTTTTGACCACCTGCCTTTTTTCATTTTTGATGCAAGCAGCACGACTAACCCATCGTGGCGGTGGTGGTGGCGCGTAGACGTCGTGCGAAGTGGCAATGGCCGCGCGAACGCGGGTCTACCGAGGCACCAGCTCCAACCCCCTCGACAACCCTGTTATTGGTAGACGCCCTACCCAAGTCCGTTCTTGTTCTGCAAACGGGACTGAAATCAAACTGACGCAACAATTGATACCTCCACAACGTTGCAGTGGAGGACGAAGAAAAGATGACGCAGATCTATTCCGTTGACATCGAGCAGGGAAGCATCATCCAGGTCGAGAAGCTGGTCTCGCTCTACTGCAGCAAAGATCGAGGTGTGGGAAATGTCGCCGACTCGGCCATCGATGACATTCAACGCCACCACATGAAGGTAAGACCTTTCGCCACTGCATCAACTCTCACCTTTCTAACACACACACACACACACACACACACACACAACAGCGCTATTACAACATCTTCAGCCTCCACCAAAAGATCTGGTCGGAAATCTGGCGGCGTGTGGATGTCGACATCGAGCTCACGCCCGAGGAGGCCAGTCCCACGCTCAAGCGCGAGCACCTCGAAGCGGTCAAGAAGGAAGAGCGCGAGCTGCGCGTGCTCAACGGGAGCGAAGAAGACCCGTCCTCCGAAGAGTTCTTCAGGGCAACCACCGGTACAATGATCGGAAGCCACCAAAGCAGGCGCAGATCGGCACAGCTGGCCACCAGGCCCGTACGATCTCGCTCAGAGCTCAGAGCCTACCATGAATTTGAACGAGGTACCCACCCAACCCACCTTTTTGTCGCAACTCGTACTCACCCATACTACAGCCAAAGAAAAGATGGAGCGAGTGGAGCACATGCCCCTGACGAAGTACTCGGACATCGCGAAGGCTACGAATGAGGAGGAGCTCCTCGCTGCCGCCTCCCGCCATCTGCAGGTTCTCATTCTCACCTCTTCGTAATCTTGTTCTTGTCCGTTTTCTTTTTCATCTACAAAGCCTGACCAGTAGGCGGGGGTGCGTGGGTATTCATTCATCTGCAGCTGGTGCTTCGCTTCAACGTGTTCCAGCTGACCCAGACCGTGTCCTTCAACACCATCGGCCTCGACACGTCCATTCCCGCTCGTGGCCTCCACGGCGAGTCCTACCGCGGTCACATTTTCTGGGACGAGGTACACCCTCCCCCTCCCTTTTGCAGGCGCGCATTGCCCGGCCTAATCGTGCGTGTGAACGCCATCAGATGTTCGTGTTCCCGAGCTACAACCTGCGTCTGCCGGAGGTCACCCGCACCCTGCTGCTCTACCGGTTCTACCGCCTCGACGCTGCACGAGACCGGGCCAAACAGGTACTCGACACGTTCACCTACAGACTCAAGATCGTAGGGGAGCCCCACTCAGTGTCTGTGTGGTCCTAGCTGGGCTATTTTGGCGCCTGCTATCCCTGGCAAAGCAGCAGCACAGGCAAGGAGGAGACGCAGGAGGTGCACTACAACCCCATGAACAAGACCTGGGGTCCTGACTACTCGTCCAACCAGCTCCACGTCAACATCGCCGTCTTCTACAACAGTACGCCAGTGCCCACCGTTCCTTCGTTCTTCGTCCTTCGTTCTTTCTGTTCTTCGTTCTTCGTTCTTACTCGTGAATGCTGATTGCAGTCTGGGACTACTACAACGTGACGGGTGACCGCAATTTTATCGCGCTCTACGGCGCCGAGATGATGCTCGAGATCGCCCGCTTCTGGGGCCTCAAGGCCATCTACAACGAGAAGACGGACCGCTACGACATCGATGGTGCGCGCTTTTTTGGCATTCCTCCGCCCACAGACCATTTCGCGGCCCCAACTAACGGCGCTGGCACAGGCGTGATGGGTCCGGACGAGTTCCACGAGAAGTACCCGGACACGGACAAGGCCGGGCTGAAGAACAACGCCTACACCAACGTGATGGTGGCGTGGCTGCTCGACAAGGCCCTGCTGGTGCTCAACCAGCTGCTGCCGGAGGCCCGTCGCGAGGAGATGATGAACCGGCTCCACCTGTCCAAGCTCGAGCTCGACCGATGGGAGCACATCACGTTCCGCATGACCGTGCCCTTCCTCGCCGAGACCCCCGGCATCATCGCCCAATTCGAAGGCTGGGAACAGCTCTTGGTACGCGCGTGTCGTGTCGTGTCGTGTCGTGTCGTGTCGTGTCGTGTCGTGTCGTGTCGTGTCGTGTCGTGCGGCGTGTGCGGCATCACTGACGCGTTGCTGTGAATTTGTAGGACCTCAACTGGGATGCGTACCGCAAGAAGTACGGCAAAATCAACCGAATGGACCGCATTCTCAAGTCCGAGGGCGATTCGCCCGACCGCTACAAGTTGGCCAAGCAGGCCGATACCTGCATGCTCTTCTACCTCCTCCCCGAGCAGGAGCTCCTTCGCGTACGTTGTGTGTGCTGTGTGTATGGTGCGTGTGTGTGGTGTGTGTGTGTGTGTGTGGTGCGTGCTGTATGAGTGTGCCTTACATTCTGCATTCCTGCGACGCTGCGCAGATACTCGCCCAGCTCGGGTATCCGTTCACGCGGGAGCTGATCCACAAGAACATCACCTACTACCTCAAGCACACGTCGCACGGTTCGACGCTGTCCTACGTGGTCTTCGCCCACATTCTCCACAAGTTCGACTCCAAGAAGGCCTGGAAGTTCTACCGCACCTTCGTCATGAGCGACATCGGCGACACCCAAGGTAGCCCCCGCTCAGTCTCCTTCCGCCCTGCGCCCGACCCCACCAAGACTCATGTGGGTGTCGTGTGTCGTGTGTCGTTTTAGGAGGGACGACGAGCGAGGGAATTCACGTTGTGCCGCTTGCGGCGTCGATCAACATGCTGCTGATGCAGTTCTGCGGCATCGACACCAGCTACAACGCCATCCGCATCGACCCGCACCTCACCAAGGTCATCAGCCGCCTCGCCTTCCGCTTCAGCTATCAGCACCAGTGGTACCCACACCCCCACCCAACCAGTTCAATCCACACACACACACACGGCACAACTGATCGTTCATACATACACGAATGGACCAAAGGATTCGTGTGAAGCTGTACGACTCGGTGCTTACGGTGGCGGTGGATGGCGACTCTGGAAGCGAGGACAAGGTCCCCATCATCATCCGCGACACCCTCCACTTCCTCCTGCCCGGGTCCAAGATGCAGTTCCACCTGCCCTGATGCTCCCCAACCCGATTCAACCCTGTTTTCACCCAATACAACCTTTTCCACGAAGCTTTCTCTACACGACAGGCCTGGCTGGAACCTGTCAGATCAGGCCCTTCGCCTTGAATCGGTGGAGCCAGTTGGCCACCACCCGAGAGTCGATCGGGTGGCAAGCCACCTTCGCTGTCGCGCCATCCGTCCCCTCTTCCAGCTTGTGGGAGGAGTCGGCGATGGCCTGCAGTACCGCCACAGTCTTGCCGCACTCGGCGGAACTCGTGCCTGGGAACCTGTTTCGCCCGAAGCTTAGGCGAGACTTGGGCGCGCATGAGCGCATGAGCGGTTGGCGTACCACGAGCGGAACATGGAGCGGACGACGTAGAGCGGGTTCGACTCGTCGCTGGCGTCGATCTTCCGGCGCCAGGCCAGGTAGGTCTCCGCCTCCAGCGCGGGCGCACCGGTGTCTTCCATGAACCGCCGCACGCCCTCCAGCAGAGTGTCGAACGTAGTCGCCTGGGAGAAGTTGTTGATGTGGAATGTGCCGCCAGTGTGGCCGGCGGTGTGCTTGGCGACCTTGACGATCGCCGCCGCGGCCGAATCCACAGGGACGAAGTTGAACTCGACACCCCTACACGTGGGGTAGCTTCGCATGTGGACGATGCCGCACAGCAGCCGGCCGACCCAGTCGCTCTCGTTGGCGACGCCACCGCCGGCGCAGTGCGGAGCGGCCTCGCCGACGATCATGCCACAGCGGAACACGTTGACGGGGAGCCCCCGCTTCCTGGCCCTGCGGAGCAGCAGCTCGGCCACGCACTTGGTCTGCCGGTAGCCGCTCCTGAGCGCCGCCAAGTAGGCGCCGACGTCGCCGCCGCTCGTGCGCCGCATCAGCTGCTTCAGGTCTTCGTCTTCTTCGTGCGCCCGGACCGTGCCTCGATCCTGCAGCACGCTCAGGCTCGAGATGTGGTGCACGACCGACAGTGTGCGGCGCGTGGTGGCCAGTCGGACCACGTTGCGCGTGCCTGCGAGAATCGATGAGCACAGGGTGTGCGGTGTGTGTGTGGTGCTCAGTACCCACTACGTTGCCCTTGACGAGAGAAGGGTAGGAGAGCAGGGAGTTGACCCAGGCGCCGCAGTGGAAGATGACCTCGGCTTCATCGGCCAGCGCGTCAAAGCGGTCTCTGCTGAGGCCGAATCGATCGAGCGAGAGCTCGCCGGGTACGGGCCGGATGCGTTGGGCTTGGGCGTCGTCCCAGAGCCCGTAGTCCTTCAAGTGGTCCCGGACGCGCCGCATCGCCGCGTCCTCGTCGCCCTGTCGCGGCCCCACGCGCACCAGGCACCATACGGTGGCCGACGGGAACTCGACCAGAATGCGATGCAGCAGGAATGCGCCCAGGAATCCGGTGACGCCGGTGACGAACACGCCCCGCACCTCCTCCAGGGCCGCACCTGCCCGCGAGGCCTATAGTAGTAACCACCCACCCACCCTTTGGGTTAGCACTGACCAAAGCTCAGCTCAGCCCATCCACCGCTATGTGAGGAATGGGCACAAGCGCACCTGCGAAGATGCCTGACATTTTTCGTCGAGCAGGCTGATGATCTCTGGGTCCAATTGTGAGTCCCTGCGCCAATCGATAGACTGTGTCGCGGCAGTCGACGGGTCGCCACCATGAGCTGGTAGGTCTTCGCCCTCCCCCGAGGCGGCGCCACCACCGCCACTGTGCCGTTCGACGTACTCGGCCAGCTCGTCGATCGGTCGTTCGAGGACCATGGCCAGCGGCAGGCTCACGGCGAACCGCTCGCGAATGATCTTCATCAGGTTCACCGCCCCGAGCGAGTCGCCGCCCAGCTCCAGCAGAGTTGCCTGCTGGCTCTCCTCCTGCTGCAGCTGCTCGGCGCCGGGGTTGATCGTGTGCGCTATGGCGTCGCGAATGGTGTCTCGGGTCAGGCGCGCCTGGGTCGTGGTGCGCGCGTAGGCGGCGTCGATGTCGGCGCGGTAGTGCTCGGCCAGGGCGCGTCGGTTGAGCTTGCCCGTGATGGTGCGTTGGCCGTTGTGCTCGCTGAAGGACTCGCGGGCGAGGATCACCTCGCGCGGCACCTCGTAGTACCTCATCTCCTCCTTCTTGCTCACCGCCCTAACCTCTTCGGCGATCACGAGCATGAGGCGCTGGTGGTCGGCATCGTCGTCGACGGCCGTAGACGAGCGGGGAACAACGACGGCCACCAGGTGGGACCGGCTGCCGTCGCCGTAGACGAAGCACTCCCTGACCGAGGGACAGCCGATGGTCAGCGCAGCCTCGATCTTCTCCGGCACCACGAAGAGCCCTTGCGCCAGCTTAAACAGGTTCTGTCCGTGTGAGCCGGTGGAAGGCGCGGGTGAGTGTCGCGAGCGGTGCATAGTGTGAATGGGCGGCGCGGGGTGCCTTCTTGCGGTCGATGAGCTCAATCGATCGGGTGTCTCCTGTCTGCTGGAGCATGCCGATGTCCCCGGTCTTGAACCAGCCGTCTTCAAAGTTTTCCTTCGTTTGCTCTTCGTCGAGGTAGTAGCCTTGCGTGGTGACGACCGCAGAATTAGCGATTATTAACGAGGCAGCACTCTCTGGACTCGTACGTACCAGGAGTGATTGTGGGGCTGCGCACCCAGATCTCGCCTCGCGGGAACGGCTTGTCCGTTGTCTTGTACTCTTCCCAGTCGACCAGCTTGAGCTCGACGTCGCTTGACACCTTATGCCAAGCAGGGGTGGTCAGGAAGAGGACACGGAGCAGAAAATTAGAAAACGTAGAACCATTGTGGTGGATTGGTACCGTCTTATTGCTATAGATGCCGCCGATCTCTGTGGCGCCGTAGCTCTCCCGGATCTCAATGTTACCGAAGAGCTTGCGCGTGAACTGCAGTACCTCCTTGGGCACCGGCGCACCACCTGCACGCCACGAAGAAAAGATCGTCAGCTGCCTGCAGAGCTGCAGCTTCTTCTTCTCATTGCTCGTACCGATCGTGATCATCCGGATGCAGCCGCCGCCAAGCATCTTCCTAAACCGCGTCATAATCTGGGCCTTCAGCTCCTGCTTTTCCAGCGCACTCTCGGCCCCGCCTGCGTGCGGGTAGAATTGCAATGGGACGTGGTCAGCGCCGACCGCAGTGCTGGGCAAGAGGGACGGGAGGTACGGACCATAGGCGGCGTTCAGAGCTTGAGTGTAGAGCTGGTGTACGGTTATCCAGGTGATGGGCGGACCCGAGAGAATGGTGGGTCGCAGGATGGGGATCTCTTCCAAGATCCGATCCACGCCCCCCGAGAAACAGCCAACGCGGGAACCATTGCCTGCGCCGGACGACGGTTAGTGTACACGGGATTTGGGGGGATGAGCGCATGACTACGCACAGAGGGCGCGTTCGGTGTTCTTGCGGGTGGAGGAGGCCGACAGAGGGCCGCTGGTCATGTACACCTTCGGAAATGCGTAGAGTACCGTCCTGCCGGGGCCAAGCGCATGAAATGAATGTAACGCGAGTGCATTCGCCAACACTTCCTGGAAGGAAAGACACACCTGGAGCTGAGGGTGTCGTGCCACAAGCGTTCCGTGTAGATCGTGCCCTGTTCATGGTGGGTCCATGCGTCAAGCCTAGGGGCAAACGTATTCATGGTGGGTTGGACCGACGGACCTTGGGCAGGCCCGTGCTACCGGACGTGTACACCACGGTGACCACATCATCGGGCTTGTTGGGCACCGCAATCGGGAAGGCAGGGTTCTGCATCGTCGCAACAGAAAACGTGAAATCGATCGAGTAAGATCAGGTCAGCCAACACGCTCTACACGGGAGTGATTTGGTTGGCGGCCAACCTCGGCCAGGAACAATGCTCCTTGCCTCTCGACGCTACTGAACCGCAGGATCTTGACCCCAGTCTGCACCAGAGGCTTGACGAATCAGGCAACACAGCAACAAAAAGCTGTGAGGGGAGCGAGAGCGAAACCTGATGTTGTTGTCCGTCGGTGCCGAGCGGGGCTGGAGCCGATAGGGAGTCGCCATCGGGGAGGGACGGCTGGTCCTTGTCGAAGTGGATGATGTTCTGGAGCGTGGGCAGTGACGGAGCCAGCTCCTCGAACAGTTTGACAAATTCGGGACTGCACACGACGCAGGTGGCCTGGAAAAAAACAACATGGGCCAGCTGATGAGCCAAACACAATCATCAATGCAATGACGATTCGGCATTGTCCTTTGTACCTGGACGCGCTTGAGTATGTACAGCATGTCGGAGCGGTTGCTATTCGTATGCAACGCCACAGAGATGATAGATCGATAGACGCACGCAAAGTCGGCCAGGTACCTGGTGATTGTGTTAACATGGAGAGAACTGAGATAGGCAGACCTTTACCAATGGGCCTGAGTAGAGAGAGAGAGAGATTGAAGGGCGCCCCACGCACCACTCCAAGCGATTGGGAGAACAGATGGCGAGGTGCGATCGCGCCTCGATGCCCAGCATCGACAGCCCCGTGGCAAAGTGCCGCACTCGCAGACCAACCTCCCTGAACGTGTGCCACTTGTAGGAAGCCGCCAGTACTTCTGATGCATGGGGAGAATGGCCACCAAGAGCGCCATCGTCACACGTCAGCTCTATACCGCCACGACCTACACACAGACAACCCAGAGCGTTCATTGATGCTGGGCGGCTCACCTGCGCCATCGACAGAGAGGGTGGGTCGCCACCCGAGACACCATCGGCTGGCGAAGCAATCGAAGGCCAGGGATAGGATCGTCGCGCAGTCAGGTCCCTGCACCGCATCCTGGCAGGTCCACGGATGCCCCCTCTCCTCCAGCATCTCGTGGGCATGCGGCGCTCGCTTGTCTGCGCACACCCAAATAGGAATTATTATATTATTTATATTGTAAATATAATTATATTCTTGCGGGGGTACCAGCGTAGCAGGCAGAGCAGCGCTCCACCCAATCGCACGTGGGGCAGTGGTAGCGGGTCTCCTCGGGTCGTATTGTGCGCCAGCACCCTTCGCACTCGGCCTCCATCTTCTTTTCTCGTTGTCTGCTTGCCAAGCGCCAGAGTCGAGTTTGGGGCTTGTCTCGTTCAGTGAACACAAGACGCCCAACCCAGTGGTGGCGGCAGCGAGGCAGCGTAATCTGAAGACAGCAGAAGATGGCCGACAAGGAAGAGTGGAAGTGGGTGTGCGTTGATGCGGGCTCACGGTTGGACGACCACAGTGACGAAGAGGAGGAAGAGGAAGACGAGGAGTACGACCCCACCCGCCTGGACGAGGACGGTCTGCTCCGTCCGCTCACTCGCTGGGGCCAGACCCTGGCTTGCCTGCCCTCTTCTTCTTCTTCTTCTTCGGCTGCCCTTTCCTTCTTCCTCTACGGCGGTACCCTTCACCGCAGCACGTTAGTTACATTTCTTTATTTCTTTATTTCTTTTTTTCATTTTTCTGTATTCAAGCCTTTTTTATTTATTTATTTTATTTATGTTTTTGGTCACCGCTGAGCAACCCAACCACACAGGACGAGACGGGCGGTTCGCCGATGGTTACATCTACCCACGCGAAGTGTGGACGTGCAGTCTAAAGGCTGGCGCGGCCGGAGAGCGGTCGGTCGAGTGGCGCTGCGGTCCTCTAGTGGGTGATGACGACACCGCCACCCCCAAAGGTACCTGAGTACTACTGCTATACCTTGATCTTGGATCAGGCCTTTGCATGAGTACTGCCTATAACGACTGCAACTCAGGTCGGTTCTTGCATTCGACGTGCGTGGTTGGGCGAGACTTGCTGGTGTGGGGCGGCCACGATGACGAGGACGTGTTCGACGATCTCCACCTGTTCGACACAGACACGATGCAGTGGCGCCCGGTGGAGTGTGAGGGCGAGAGTCCTGGCCCGCGCTATGCGGCTGAGTCAGTGACGCTTGCTGACGACTTGGTGCTGGTCTACGGCGGCAAGGACGACAGCAAAGCCTTCAACGACCTCCACCTGCTGCGCTTTACCTCGGCAGGTACCTTTTCTTTGTGTGTCGTGTGTGGTATATGTTGTGTGTGTGTGTGTGTGTGGTGCGTCGAGTGCGTCGTGTTGATGTGTGCCATCTCGGCCCTCCGTCAGACAAGCAAAGGGCTCAGTGGAGCAAGCTTGCTCCCACGGGACAGGCGCCGACGCCGCGAGACTGCGGCACTGCGACCTTGCTCAACAAGAAGTACAATTCTCTCTCGCTCTTGCTCGCTTGCTCGGTTCTGCGCTCAGGATGGCGTCCCTACATCAGGCTCTACGTGATCGGCGGATCGGATGAGGAGAGAGACATCTTCGTGTACGACGTCGGTAAAGCGTCCCCCGTCCAAGGAGCGGAGCACCTGGTCAGGATGCGCTGACTCGTGTTGCTGCAGAAACGAATGCGTGGAGTACGGTGGCGCCGGAAGAGGGCTCAGATGAGGCGGCGTGGCCCACACTCCGATCGGGCCATGCCTGCGCCCCGGTGGCCGGTCGCTACATAGTCATGTTCGGCGGCTGCACGCCCGAAGCTCTTCACGGCGATACACATGGTGCACACTTCCTTCTTTCCCGATGTGCCTTCCTATCTTCGCCAGTCCCATTCTGACCGGTCAATTGGCACCAGTGTTCGACACGGAGCAAGGAACGTGGAGAGAGCTGAGCCTGCCCGAGGAGGGCTCACCTGCGCGCCGAGCAGGTTTGCACACCTCAAGTTCGCGCGGCATTCGCAGTTTACTCATCTCCTATTCCGTGAGCAGGGCATTCGCTGGTGGCCCTCGCCGACGCGCGTACCTTGGCCCTGTTTGGCGGCGAGACTGTGAGGCCGGACAAGCTCGTCGACATGGCCACGCTCAATGACCTCCACCTCCTCCAGCTTGCTTTTGTTTGTTTTTGAATTGGTGGTGAAAAGGAGATGTTCGATCATAGCCCAGGCCCCAGCAGAGGAGAATACGGTGCTTGGGGTTCTGTAGACCCACCGTCCTGGCTTTTGCCAGGTCCGGCGTTCGTCTATTAGCCGAAGTGCGACACTCCGCACGGACGAGCGGACCACGCAAAGCACGGCTAAAGAAGATTCAACACCAAACCCGAACGTCCCGGCAGCCTTTGTATTTATTTGCCCCACCAAATATTGTGGGACTGCCGGGAAACTCCACATGGTGTCTGGCCCTGTACGCTTGCGAACGACATGTTTGGTGGTGATGACAGCGACATGTTTCGTAGTGTTTGATGGTTGAAACAATATATTGTTAACTCGTGTGAGTTCCGGCGTGGGGTTAGGGATGTGTGGCGGAGGCGGCGGATTGGGCTGCTTGCCAGGCGAGGGGAAGGGAGGAGAGGGCGGCGTGGTTGGTGAGCTCCAGTGCTTCGAGGAGGACGTCGGGTCGCAGCGGCGTCGTCGTCTTCGCGTGTCTCTCCGACAAGTGCTTCTTCCAGTTCTTGGCTCCTGGAATCTGAGGTTTAGCACTCAAAGGACGCGCCCACCGCTAGTGATAAAGGGTGGGCTTTTACCTCCGGGCATGTTGGCGTACAGGCCGAGCATGTGCCGTACGATGCTCCACAACTTCTCGCCCTCGTCCATCTGCTCTTTCGCATATTCCACCTAGCAATGTTACATTGGCCTTGGTCAGAGTTGGCTGAATGTAACCGATTGCGCCTGCTGGCTGCACTGTAATGCAAGCCACGCCACACAGGGGTAAAGATGATGCGACATACCATGCGAAGCACAACATCGCGTCGGCTCACCTCCTCCGCAGTACTACCGAAGAATTCCCTGTCCACGGCGGCAAAGAGGAACGGATTGGAGTAGGCAGCCCTTCCTATCATCACACCGTCCACGCCCTGCATTGACCACGGTTAAGCAAATCAGATGATGATGAAGTAGACGTGGAGAATGGTGCTGACCTGCTGCCTCTGATAATGGATATCTTCGATTGTTTTCACCTCGCCGTTGAGTTCGACCTTGAGCGCAGGGAACTCCTGCTTGATTCGGTACACGTAGTCGTAGATCAGGGGAGGAATTGTTCTGTTCTCCTTCGGCGACAGACCCTTCAACCACGCCTTCCTACACGAGCAATCGTGCCAGTCGGTCAGCCATGTGGGCGAGTGTGCGCAGTTGAAAGCAGGCGCACCTGGCATGAACGATGAAGCGATCACAGCCGGCCAGCGACACCGTGTGCACGAACGCGCGCAGCTGTTCGTAGGAATCCATTTCGTCCACGCCAATCCGGTGCTTGACGGTGATGGGAATCTGCACGCCCTTCTTCATCGCTTCGACGCACGAAGCGACCACCGACGGCGTCTTCATGAGGACTGCGCCAAAGCTACCTGGCGCATTCACTGTGCGTGAGTCCAAGGTCACTAGCACGTGACGCACCACGGCACGCGCATGCACTGACCTTCTTTGACGTTTCTCGAGGGACAGCCCACGTTGAGATTGACCTCGTCGTAGCCCAGCTCCTGAGCCACTTGCGCGCAGAACTGGAGCTCGGCGGGATCGTTCCCGCCAAGCTGCAGTACCAGTGGATTCTCGTGCGAGGAGTAGCCCAGCAATCGCCCCAGCGACGGCGGTGCGTGGGCGTGTGCGTGCGTCGGCGCCGCTGCGGCAGGAATCTGCACGATCGGTTCAACGTTGAGTGAGCGAATGCCAGGTGGCAAAGAGAGGGAGCTGGGCGCCTTATACCGTGAGGGAGAGTGGCGAAGTAGAGGCAGAGGGACGGTGGTGGCGTTGTCGCACGCGGGCGAGAATGGCGGAGAGCGGGGTGTGGCGCGACTGTTGGTGTTCGGCGTGGATGGACGACAGGATGGCGCCCGTCGACACCATTTCCGTGTAGAGAACGGTGTGCTGCGTTATCTGGCGCATCATGTACCTGCAGCCCGGAATTAATTAATCAATTAAACTTAATCCATTTAATCATCAATCCACCGGACGATTTATCGCTGTACTGGCCGGCGACGTACCGATAGTGTTGATCGGTGCAGTCCATCATGGGAGCGACGGAGATGCGAAATGAATCTGCGGCCTTTGCAGCGGTGGAAGCGGAACGAATCGATGTTATCGTTGCATCACGATTCTTCCTATCTGACACAGATCGTGCACCATACGAAACGAGACATGGTCCGCATGGCACCGCAGATTTTACGGCCGTTGGGCCCAGCAATCGCGATCGAACGGACATGTGCGTGGATGATGAATTGGTGCCCTCCCTCTTCTTTGAAGTGTTGTCGACATGGGGCTGCTGACGTCAGCAAACTCGAACAACTGAGCTCAGTAGTCGGTGTCGATCCGCCGTTGCCCGACCCCCAGCTTGTAGAAGATGTCGCCCTTGCCGTCCCACACCTTGGGCTTGATGGTGGCGCCCACCATCACGGCACTGCTCAGCAGGAGGGGCGTGATTGGTGGACCCAGCAGCGAGAAGAAGGCGGCCACGAGAATCCACAGGTGCAGCGACTCGAGCATCTTTCGTGGCAGCACCTCGTCGTCGCGCTCCGCGTCTGCTTCCGCTTCAGCGTCAGTGCCTTGGCCCGGCCTTGTATCGGAGGTGACCGTCGTCTGACGGTTCGAGGCCGTTGCTGGTCGCTTGTCACTGCTGGCAGGACTGACGAACAGAGTGTAGTAGACCTTCGCAAGGCAGACGAGCACGGCGAACGATGCCACAATGGAGAAGTCGTTGTCGTCCATCCCCTATAGCGACACACCACACACACACACACACACACACACACACAATAAGAAGACGCGACAATAAGGGGCCGTGCGAGAAAGTAGACGAACCTTGACGATCAAAGCGGGGCTGCCGGTTTCGAGCAGATCCCGTCGCACGTTCCATTTGGCAGTGGTGTCGACCACGAGGACGCACAGGGATGTGGACAAGAGCACCAACGCGCCGCGTAGCATCTGGCGTCGTTCCTCCAGGATGTCGATCGACCAAAAGCGATGCATCTACAACGTCGATTGCCGGCCATCAGAGTCATAAGTGGCAAAATGATGCGCACAGGACAGCACGGAGAATGTAGCCACGTACGAAGAAAATGGAGAGGAGGGAGGGTAGCAGGAGAGTGCCGAAGAAAGGCGCCTTGTTCCACATGAAGGCGTTGAAATAGCCGTTGATCGCCATCATTCCCAGCTGCAGCAACGTCACGGCCGTAACCGACCTGCACGGCACAGTCGTGACGCATTAGCCCTTCTCGGCCAAGCGCGTGCAGGAGGTGTGCGTGCTGCGAGTTTGGTTTGGTGCGCAGGCGAGGTTGTACCGTTGTATAGAGGCGAGCAAGTCAGCTCGCTGGTCCATCAGTCGCAGCTTCCAGAACCTGGCACGGGAGGTCAGTTGCTGTTCGCATACGGGCACACACGCTATCACGAACACACCGCACACACCACGGGGGACATGAACGTACACAGAGCCCATGAGGACGTGGAAAGTGTGCACGATGAGGGCCAGCGCGATTTCGGCAGCGTGGAAGAGTGGGGAGGCCACCACCTGCCGGTCGGACAGTGTGAACACCGAGAAGCCGTAGCAAAACAGGCCAACAGCTGCAGACCCATTGAGCAGCATGAATGCGCCGCCCACCACCGCCGTCGCCGTCCTGTGCTGCACCATCTGCGCTATCATCACCATCAGATGTGTAAATTACATAATAATGAGATTATATTCTTGCCGCACCAGATTTGTGAACTCATTGGCGAGAGGGGCACGTACAAGTGTGCACCAGCGGCGTGCAGCTTCCTCAAAGGATTCAGATAAGCTGCTCTTTTCTTTTCGGTTTCCTTTCTTTTTGATTTATTTTTTGATTTAATCGACAAAAACGAAGATGAAGGCGGCAACAACCAAGCTGGCAACGCGCAGTCGGCCGGTCACGCCGATGTTGACCCCCGCTGCGCTGCTCATGATGCGGTGCAGCGTCGGACCGACTTGCACTCAATCGCTGCGGGCACGCCGATTTTCCGCAGATGTGAAGAAGACGATGAAGGCGGCTGTGGTGCCCCAGTACGATCTGGAGGACAGCGACGAGGTGCACCCGGCGTCCCTCATCGTCCGCAGCGACTGGCCAGTGCCCTCGCTGCACGACGTCGAGTCACGGCACGACGAGGGCGACGTACTCGTGCAGGTGGCAGCCAGCAGCGTCAACCCCATCGACAGCATGCTTCGCCGGGGCTACGGCCGTGCTCTGCTTGAAGCCACCGCACAGGGGAGGTCGCGCCTGCCCTTCATTCCCGGCTTTGATGTCGCCGGTACCTCCAACACCAGACTTCGGCGGGCTGATGACGATGATTGTGTGAGCTCATCATCATGACGATGGCGTGTGCAGGTACGGTGGTGGATGTGGGCACCGGGGTGTGGAATTGGAAGAAGGGCGACGTGGTGTGGGGAGGCGCAGAGCTCTTTCGCAATGGCGCCCATGCCGAGTACATCGCCATCAACCAGGTGCGTCGCGCGACCACTAATCGGGTGGCTGTATTTGTTGGGAACCGGCTGACGCGTGAGGCCTGTTCCTATAGCACGCGCTCGCGCCTAAACCGGCCAACCTCACGATGGAAGAGGCCGGCTCGCTGCCTTTCGTGGCCCTCACCAGCTGGCGTGGCCTCGTCGACACGGCTGGCCTTTCTTCCTCCACCAGTAAACGAATCTTCATCAACGGCGGCAGTGGTATGCTCCTTCTGGCCCCTGCGTTCTTTGTTCTCTGCGTGCTAACACCAACATTGCGTGTGTGTGTGTGTGTGTGTG
Organism: Acanthamoeba lugdunensis; assembly: GCA_000826425.1. Lineage (NCBI taxonomy): Eukaryota > Discosea > Longamoebia > Acanthamoebidae > Acanthamoeba > Acanthamoeba lugdunensis. The sequence goes on along the minus strand of CDFB01065705.1, from coordinate 8,110 downwards.
TGTAGGCGGGATCGGAGTGTTCTCGATCCAGCTGTTGAAGAGCTGGGGCCACTACGTGGTGGCATCTTGCGGGGAGCGGAATGTTGAGAAGCTCACCAAGCTGGGCTGCGACCTGGTGCTGGACTACCGAAGCCCTCAGTTCCAGCAGTTTTTGGACACCCCCGAGAGCGTCGACGTCGTGCTCGACACCGTGGGCGGCGCCAAGAGCGAAGCGAGAGGCCTTCGCGTAGTCAAGCCCGGCGGACACTACCTGTCGCTGCGTGGTGCGACCCCTGCTTTCGAACCACGCAGCTGTCGCTCCCTCCCTCCCCCAAGCTAATGTGTCTCCCCCCCAAAGGTCCGTTGGCCACCATGACCGACAGTGGCGGCCTCGTTGGCGGCCTTCTGGGTGCCGCCACAACCATCGCCCAGAAGAAGCTTGCTGCATTCACGCAAGGTACCTTCCTCGTGTGCGTGTGCGATCTCCCCCGATAGTGCCTGAATGGCTTTGCTGTGCATCCGCAGACCGAAGACACGTGCATGTGGACTACGTGATCTACAAGCCCAACGGCGACGCACTGCGCGAGGTGGGGAAGCTCGTGGAGGCGGGCCGCATCAAGCCCGACATCGACCGAGTATTCGGTCTGGATGACATTCGCGAGGCGCACCAGTACCTCGAGGGCGGTCACGCCCGCGGCAAGGTCGTCATCAAGGTGATGTAAGCTCCTCCGATCTCGGCGTGCAGCTTTGGCGATTAATCGAGGCATCCCATCGTACTTGTTGATGTTGACGTGGACGAGTTGTGAGTTGTCCTCGCTGGCTTGCTTGGTCTGGCCATGTGGGTGGGTGAACTCCACCGAACGCAGCCGAGCGACACGTGGTCCTTTATCTCGCAGTTGCCTCGAGGTTCGCCAAGTTCATTCTTTCGCTCACCCAACCACGGCCGCACCGCCAGAACAAGAACAAGGACCAGGAGAAAGCTTATCCACGAGCTTGCATATGCTGCTATTGGTGGTTGGTCCATAGACATGGAGCTTGCAGGCGATACACAAGGGGGCCAGCAGGATTTCGTCATTAATCTGCAACCACGATTTTATGGCTTCTGTACGTGGCCCTGCAGCTGCCGCTCCTCCAAGATGTGCCCTCCTAAGAAAATCTCTTCTTGTCTTTTAATCACAGATGACAACGTGACCCAGTTCGAATCCTCCTACACAGAAGAGCAGGTAAGATCATAAATCAATTACGAAATCAATTCATAATTATTTTAAAATTAATTAAATTAATTTATTCTGGCCAGCTGTTGCAGAGAGCGAGGCGCCTGAAGAACCAGCAACGGCGCCGGGTGCGACGGCTTCTCCTGGCGCTCATCGGTACGGCTCGGCCATTCCTTTGGTGTTCCTTTGGTTGCCGTTTCTGTGTCTCACTACCATGCGCGTGCGTGTACAGCGGTGACGGTGAGCGTGGTGGTCATGATCATTGTATATTCCATTATCGCCACATCACGGTACGTCGAGAGCGAGAGCGAGAGCGGCGGTCGTTGCTCGCAGCATGCACGCGCACGCCTGGATCTGACATTCGTGATATGTCCAACGCTGCACACACAGAGATTACTACGGCGGAGTGCCGCACAGGCGCAATTGGTGGTGGAGCTTCTTCAGGCGAAAGCTGAGCGAAAGCGACAAACGACCACACGAAGGTAGTTCAGCCCCAACCTCATATGACCCGGCGGGCGTTGTTGTGACTGACGTCCCTCGCACCTCCGACCAGAGACGGGTGGCGGGTCGCAGCGCGCCATCGCACAGAAGCACGAGCCGGCGGGAGGAGGGGAGGACGACGCGGGGCTGGACATAGTGGGCAAGACGTGGCTTCGGACGTGCGACAACTCCAAGCAAGGGCGAACCTACGTCACCGACGAGCGTGGTACCTATACGCTCATGCTACCCGTCGATCGTCAGTCACCGACATTGAAGGACACACCCTCACGCCATGCGGCTGGTGATGCAATGCAGGCTATGTGTGTCGGTGGGATCAGATGTACTCCGGAGCGGGGTACGGCTGCTGTTGGGAGTCGGATCGCACGAATATCTCGCGCTACTCCTGCCAACAGTGCGACATGAAGTACGTGGCTTTCTTTTCCTTTGACTCGGCTTTCCATTGGCCTTGGCTGACTGGCCCTGTCCGATGGATGTGTCACATGTGGACAGGACTACGTGTTGCTTGGAGTACGAGTTTTGCGTATCGTGTTGCCTCAACCCAAGCCAAGAGCAGCGCGTTGCCAGCTGGCTACAGCTCAACATTGAAGGTACAACACGTACGACCCTGCCGACTGTGCTTGTCGCCATCTCGTATCACCCTCGGCGCAGTCCTGATATTCGCTTCTTCGCCTTCCAACCAGACTCCCGCGAGCGAGAGGAGATGGCGCCTCTTTCTCGATTCGAGCAGTGCCTCGCCCTGTGCCGCACATCATCGGCCTCGATTCTGCGACAGCACGTCTTCATCTCACCCTCCCACTTCTGCTACGCTGGTGTGCCATCATAGCTTCTTCTTCATCCACCATGTTCATGTCGTGATGATGATGTAACAACAACAGAAGGTGTATGTACAAAAGGTCTATCTAAAAGTGTACCACATGCCAGAAAGTATGTACAAACGACTTCGCCACCTTCGAGCTTCTTCCTCCTCCTTCTCCTCCTCCAACCTTGCACTCTACAACTGTACCACTTGCTCCTCTTCATGTTACACTCGAGGCCGCCTCCTTGATGGTTGAGAGAGAGAGAGAGAGAGGGAGCTTGAGAGCTTTCACGCGTCCTTCTTGTCGCGGGATACGTCGCCGTTGTTGGGGTGAGCTGCGATCATCTTGAGCGGGACGGCGATGGCCCGAGCGGATGAAGCCGGCGACGCGGGCGAGCGAGACGGCGACGCGACGGCACGCATGACGCCCCGTTTGGCGGCGATCCACGAGTGGTAGACGGCAGCGGAGACGAAGACGCCGGTGGTGCCGACGACGAACACGGGCGTGGCGACCGCGGAGCCGCCGATGACGCCGCCGAGGATGATGTACTTGACGGCCGTCACCAGCATCGTCGGTTGGATCGACACGGCAAAGGCCGTCGTCACGCCCACGACGCCCGCCACCAGCGGCCGCTCGCACAGTCTGTAGAAGGAATCCATGGCTGCTCTGGCCCCCATCATGAACCCGAAGGCGAAGCTCGTTCCCGTGGCGGCTAGAACGACTGCGCCGGGGGGGAAGAGACTGGTAAGAGTTGGATGGAGCCGCGTATGAAGATGAGATGTATATGAATCCTTTCGAGGTGAGGTGATGGGGATGGGAAGGATTGGATGTACCTCCGAGCTTGGATCCAACGTTGAATGAGGGCCAGTTCTCAAAAAAACCCGTCCTGCGGGCTACTTGAGAATCGACGATCGCCACCTGCATATCGGCCGGCGTCGAGTTGGTGGTAGGGGCGACCTGGCTCTTGGGCGCGTCGCCGTCGATTAGAACCCACGAGTCGCCATCCTCATCAACGAACGCCTTCTCGCCGTCGACAACGATTTCGTGCGGCTGCTGCCCCTCGTCGCCGAGCAAGCCCTTCATCCGCTGCTCCCATTCCAGCCGCTTGGCCTCTCGGATCTGTCGCACCTGATCCTCCCAGTTGGAAAGGAACATCGAGAACACCATCGAGTTTTCGGCTTCGTTGGGCTCTGCGTTCTCCTCCTCGTCGCTCTCTTCCTCCTCTTCTTCGTCGCCTTCTTCCTCGTCGAGGTGGGGTGAAGTTGCTGCTCCAGCATCGCCAGGAGCCTTGGTCGACAGGAGAACCTTTTGTTGGGATGATGGGTCGATGGGTGGCTCGGAGGAGCCAGGAATGGACTCCTCATCTTCGCCCTTGGTCTCCCCGATGATGGCCCAGTCCTCAAATTGATATTGATCGCTCTCGTCGATAAACTTGAGGATCTCGGGCATCTGCTCGTCCGTGATGCGAACGAACTGCTTGTTATCGAAGTGCTGCACGTCCTCGGGCTTCACCTCGTGGATCATCGTCTCAATGTCGTCTTCATACATCGGCTCGATCATGGAGTCCATGTCGTCCGAAATATCGACCGACCACGGCTCGTGCTCCGCCATATTTCCTCCTTCCCTCGGATCGTTATCGCGCTTTGTTGTTTGCCTTCGTTACTCGTTCGATGGGGAGAGATTGAATCGTTTGTAATTGTTGTGCGGTTGTGGTGTCTTCGGCAGAAAGGGCGTGGGGGTGCGGTACTGTGGGTTCAGCAAATTTCCAAACGCACCTTTTCGTGTCCGGATGTTTGCCAGATGTTGAACAATGCAAAGAATGCACCAGATATTGCACGTGAAATATTTCTTTTAGATTTTCGCCAGCAAGATCACGCCAGCGAAGATGAACAAGGAGCAGAGCAACGATGAGGTGGGCACCTCGGTGGGTACGCGTCGACGCCCATGTTTTTTTAAAAAAATGGTGCGTGGTGATGGCTCACGTGCTTGCGGGGGGGGGGGCACAGCCTTTGAGCTGAGCACCGAGCCGGATGCGCCCAAGGACGCTTCGCCAGCCGTAGCTGCCGTGTGGGAGCTCTACGCGCGGGTGTGGGACGCCGTCATGCACAGTGACCCCATCTCAGCCACCATGTACGTTTGGCGCCCCGACATGTTTCACCGCGTGTTGCCCCCCCCCCC
>CDFB01065696.1:0-12124 GCA_000826425.1 Acanthamoeba lugdunensis | reverse complement strand
AAAAAAAAAAACGTATAAGAAACCGCACACACCGCACGACACGCACCGCACACACCGCACGACACGCACCGCACACACCGCACGACACGACACGACACGACACGCACGTGAGAGACGAACCTTGAGGACGTAGTCGCCCTTCTTGCCGTGCATGACGCCGTAGGAGGTGTGGAGGACAAAGTCGTGGGGCGCCGGGGCGGCGAAGAAGCCCTGCTGCTTGGGGTCGGGCACGTACTTGCGCCACGGCCCGTCGTAGGTGCCGGTCGGCTTGTACTTGGCCAGCAGCCGCTCCTCCTGCTGCGGCCACACTGCGCATTCGCCGCACACACGACACACGACACGCACGCACACACGACACACACACACACGACAAATTCAGTGAATAGGCGAGCGTGCGGTGCGTGTGCGGTCGTGTGTGTGTGCGGTGAGGGAACGTACGTTCGCCGGCGACGCCGCGGCAGAGCATGTGGCCGGCGGGGGCGCGCTCGACGCCCTCGAGGGTGTGGACTTCGGTGGCGACCGTCAGCTTCTGAGCCCACAGCGGCGCAAACTTGCGCACATGACTAGGAAACGAAAATTAATTAGAAAAGTGGAAACAATTATGTTATATTATTGGATATAAATAAAGATATTTAAATAAAATTGGAGAAGAAAACAAAAAGAAAAACAATTGTTTCGGGGGGGGGCGTACGTCCAGCCCTTCTTCTTGAGTTGGGCAAGCAGCTCGGCGTTGTCGGAAGAGGCCATGGTCTTTTTTGGGAGTTGTGTGGCGTTGATGTGTGTCGCTGGGCGTAGGACTGGAGAAAGCTGCGAGCCACACAAGGTTAAGTTCAGAGAACCAAAAGACCTTTTTTTTCCCGCGACCAGAACAAGGAAAGAAAGAAATTGGGCAAAAATAAGTTCCACGAATTCTTTCGCAAATATTAAATTAATTGTCGCTGGCGCTACAATTAATTTAAGGCGGCTCTCTTTCTTTCCGCTCACCCGCCACTACGAAGACCCTTTCTTTCCGGTGGCACTGCCACTACGAAGACCCCTTCTTTCCGGTGGCACCGCCACTACGAAGACCCCTTCTTTCCGACAGCCAAGGCACCTATCTGAAAGCGAGTTTATATATTGATAAGCGTGTGATGTGTGAATAACACATGACGGACGGACGGACTCACATGTGGGTTGGTCACTGGTGGCTCTCTTCACTGCACTACGTCGTAGGAACTCCACACGACGAGACACGAGGGGCACATCCTGGCGGTAGTTGCGTAGTTGTTGTTGTTGTTGTTGTTGTTGTTGCCATGGTGGTGGTGGTGGTGGTGGTGGTTGCCGTGTGCCAGCACCTCCACCGGGGCCGCAAAGATACAAGCGACGTGCTTGGGCACAGGCTCGAAGTGCAGCCTGTAGAAGGTGCCACCGCCGGCGGTGTGACGGTCAACTGCTCCGCGACGATGCCCAGGCTGGGTGTACTGGTTGGTGTTGTTGTTGTTGTTGTTGTTGTTGTTGTTGTTGTTGTTGTTGTTGTTGTTCATTATGTGGTTGGTAGCGTGGTGTTGAGCGCTGTGTGGCGGCCATCAATTTGTATTAATACGCCGTTTTTGACACCAGGTCGTGCCAAATTGACTTGAGTTTCGCCATGGCGCGTTGACACCAGTGTGTTTGGCGTGTCAATTGCCCCCCCACCGTAGGCAGCCAAAACACCTTTTTCCTGCGATGGTTCTGTTGAGCAGAGCGAGCTAGTGTAGTGAGAGTGTGTGATGACAGACAACTGAGTGGTTGTCTTCGTGACCCATTTATTGGTGAAGAGAAGACGGAGTTACAATTTCTCAATGGACATGTGTTGTGATGTTGGTGGTGGTTTTTGTTGCGACTTCCTCAGCGTTCAATCACTTGAGGAAACGTGCTTCTCATCATGTGCACTCCTCAACACACCCCTTGATCAAAAGCAAGGAGTTGAACATGTTGAGCAGTCTGAGCAGCTCAATGACGTGGGTCTGGCTGATGGCTTTGGTAAGCATGTCAGCAGGCATGTCACTGGAGGGGTGATGGTGCAGTTCAACATAGCCATTGCCAATCAGGTCACATAGATACACTAGCTTGACAGTGTAGTGCTTTGATCCTAGTAGTGTGCAGATGATCCTGGTCATAGAGTGGTGAGTGTTGATGTCCCCCCCCCAGTCCACATCACAGTAGACCTGTGGGATCAGTCTGCTGTTGTCATTGCAGTTGAGGCTTGTGGCTTGTTGATCATACTGGATGGCATGGTTGATGGTGCCTTGTAGATAGCATAGGAGGTGCTTGGCAGCAGCCCAGTGGGCTTTCAAGTAGGCAGCGAGGTGTCAACTGAGGACATTGATGGCAAAGGCAATGTCAGGTCACATGGAGTGTGCAAGATAGCACAGTCTCCCTACCAGGGATTGGTAGGGTAGGCTCCTGTCTTCATCCACAGTCTGGTCAAGCTTCAGCAGGGTGAGTCCAGGTTCCATCAGCATGGAGACAGGGTTCACATCAAAGAGTCAGAAGTCATGTAGGAGTTGGGTGATCTTGGCTGGCTGCCAGATGAGAAGGGTGCCTTGGTCGCAGTCTCAGTGGATCTCAATTCCCAGGACAGATGAGGCTTCTCTGAGATCCTTCATCTTGAAGCGTCTATGCAACACTTCCTTCACATCACTGACCAGGTGCTTGGGCGCAATGATGGTGCAATCATCAATGTAGACCACAATCACAACTAGATGGTTGTTGTCCCTCTGCTCAATGTAGATGCATGGGTTGACGGCGGTGGGTTCAAAGTGATTGTCATGGAGGTGAGTGCTAAGTGTGTGGTACCACTTGTGTGGTGCCTGCTTGAGACTGTACAGACTTTTCAGCAGTCTGCATGCGTAGTGAGGCTTGTTGGGGTCAACAAAGCCTTTGGGCTGGTCCATGTAGACTTCCTCAGTCAGCTCAGCATTGAGGAACGCAGTGTCAACATCCATCTGATGGACTTCAAGGTCAAGTGCTGTGGCAAGAGTGAGAAGTAGATGTAGGTTCTCCATGTGAATGATGGGGGAGAAGGTCTTGTCAAAGTTGACCCCAGGGCGCTGCAAGTAGCCCTTGGCTACCCATTGTGCTTTGAAGCAGTTGATGATGCCATTGGCATGCCACTTCAGCTTGAACAGCCACTGCGCTCCAATCATCTTCCTGCTGGGTGGGAGCAGTTTGAGTTGCCAGATGTGATTGCAGATGAGGGCCTTGATTTCCTTGGCCATCACCTTCATCCACTGGTCCACTTTGGGAGATGTGACAGCCTCTTGATAGGTGTTTGGTGTCTGCACATGCATGAGTTCATCTTCAGTTACCATGAGTGTGATGTACATGCCATCCAAGAGCAGTTGGCTGGGACGTCTCTTGCAGTTCAGGGGCTTCTTTGGCGTCAGCCAGCCTTGGGGGCGCTTGAGGCTTGAGCTGCTGTCCAGCGTCTCACTGTCAGGAGGTCTGGGAGCCAAGGTGTTGGCCTGGTTGGGGTCTCTGCAGATGAGTCACTTTGCCAGTCATCTGGGTGGGGCTGGGTGTGGCTTGTCTGTAGGTGTGGTGTCCCTCTGGCTGGGTTTGCTGGTGATCTCCACTTGGGCTGCTTTGGGGTTGCCAGAATTGAGTTGCAAGTGGAGTTGAAGGAGTGTGCGTCCCTGCAGGAGTGCATCCTCTGTGTCACCAGTGTTGAGGTCATCATTGTCAGGTGGGTTGTCAGTGGTGTTGACTGAGTTGGGTGCGGTTGGTTGGGGCTTGACATGCACTCCTGGAATGCCTAGCAGGTCATCAATGTTGGGGTTGCAATGAGGTTGGGGGTACTTGTCATTGAAGGTGACCTCATGGGATTTGATGACTTTGCTGTTGAGAAGGATGTGGTGATGAGTGGAGTTGCCCCTGGCTGGCCTGAGGTAGGTGGCTGTCTGTACTCATGAGTTGAGCTTGTTGCGTCTGTTGCTTGCAGTCAGTATGGAGACTGGGCATCTGAAGTGATGGAGATTGTGGAGGGTGAGGTGACTGTTGGTGTCCCACTTGGCAATTGGTGGGTCTCCATGGTTGGCAGCAGTCATGAGTTGATTGTTGATCGCCACAGCCATGTTGAGCATGTCCCCCCAGTAGCTCTTGGGTAGCTTGCTGTTGAACAGCATGCACCACACCATGTTGATGATGGTGCAGTTGAAGTGCTCAGCTACCCTGTTGTGCTCTGGTGTGTGTGGGGCGACCTTCTCATGAATGATGCCTAGCTCAAGTAGAAGTCATTGAAAGTCAGAACCAGTGTATTCACCACCTTGGTCCAATCATAGTTTCCAGCATCTCCTCCCGTCAGGCGCAGTAGCAAGGTAGTGTTTAAACAAGGCAAGCACCTCATTTTTATTGCGCAACAGGTAGACAGTTGCATATCAACTGTGGTCATCCATGAAGCTGACAAAGTAGTGCTTGCCATCTCACGTGGCAACCAGGAGGGGACCACACACATCCAAGTGGACACATTCAAGCAGGGCAGTCGCTCAGGGTGCTGGGCCAGAACAGATCAGTTTGCAAGTTTGCTTGCCTTGCTTGCACACACAGCACTCACTGAGGGTGGTGGAGGCAACGTCAATGTCAAGGGTCTTGACTGTCACTCAGAGTCTCTTCTCGCTGGCGTGTCCAAAACGGAGTGCTTGCCGTCTTGCGTGGCGACCAGGAGGGGACTGCACACGTCTGAGTGGACATGTTTGAGTGGGGCAGTCGCTTGGGGTGCTGGGCTGGAATGGATTGGTTTGTGAGTTTGCTTGCCTTGCTTGCACACGTGGCACTTGCTGAGGGTGGTGGAGGTGATGTTGATGTTGAGGGTCTTGACTGTTGCTCAGAGTCTCTTCTCGCTGGCGTGTCCAAAACGGTGGTGTAGCTGGTCGAGGGTTGGCAGCTGTTGGACGGCGTTGACTTGGTGCTGTGGCTTGCTGGGCTGGAGTGGCATGATGAGCATGTTGCCTTTGGCCTGGGTGTGTAGGATGGTGTGGCCACGTTGGTTGAGGACGGTGCACCTGAGTGCATTGATGGTGAGCTTGCAGCCCTTGCTGGCAATGCGTGCCATCAACAGGAGATTCTTGGTGAGCTCCGGCGTGTAGAGGACCTTCTGGAAGGTGACCTTGCGCCTGCTGCCATTGACTTGCGTGGTTGTGCACAGCGTCCTGTAGCTGTGAACTCAGCACTTGAAGTTGTTGCTGAGGATGAGATTTCATGATTCTCCAGTGAGGTTGATGTAGTCATGTAACCAGTCTTGGTTACAGGTGACGTGGCAGGTGGCTCCAGAGTCCAGGTACCAGGTGTGCTCTTTGTTGGTGGATGCCTTGTGCTGCTCCATGGTGGTGAGCATGGTCTTGTTGTTGGTGTTGGAGAGGTTGTGTTGGGTCATGTTTGTGTGGTTGGCTTTGTTGTAGTGTTTGCGCTTGGGGCAATTGGGCTGGATGTGTCTGATCTCGCTGCAGTAGTAGCACTTGGGTTCCCTGCCTTGACTGGACTTCTTCTTTGGTTCCTTGTTGTTGCGCTGGTTGCAACCTTGAGTCAGCCCCTTGCCTTGTTGATGCTGCTTGGAAATGTAGTTGATGGACTTGATGTGGGCTCCACGGGTGTGGAGAAGTGCCTCTCTGTTGTGCAGCATCTTCTGTGCCTTCGCCAGGTTGATGTTGTTGGTGCTCTCAATGATGGTGTGAACTGGGTCATAGTCTGTGGGCAGGCTGTTGAGTGTGACCATGAGGAGGTACGTTTCTGGGAGCGCCAGGCCGTTGGCCTCCAGCTCACTGGCGAGTGCATAGATGTGTCTGAAGTATGAGTTGAGGTCTTTGTTGTTGTCATGCTTGATGTTGGTCAGGCGCATGAGCATGTCTAGCTTGCTGGCGTTTGCTTTTGGCTTGAGCTGGGCGTTGAGTGTCTTGAGCATCTGCTTGGGGTCTGTCTTGTGCTCCCTGATGATGGATTGGAAGTGTCGCCTGAGGCTCAGGTGAATGAGACTGGTGGCCTGCATCTTGTGCTGGTTGTAGTTGATGCCTTGAAGTGTGAACTGGGTGGTGGTCTCTCCTTGTAGCTGTGTGGGTGTGGTGGTGTTCCTGAAGGCTAAGTCCCATAGCCCTTGTGCCTGCAGCATGGCTGACAGTTTGTCTCTCCATGCTGTGTAGTTGGTGGCTGTCTTCAAGGTGAAGTGGTGACCTCCTTTGTGTGTAGTCATGAGCATGGGCCCATAACCTGTTGAGCAGAGTGAGCTAGTGTAGTGAGAGTGTGTGATGACAGACAACTGAGTGGTTGTCTTCGTGACCCATTTATTGGTGAAGAGAAGATGGAGTTATGATTTCTCAATGGACATGTGTTGTGATGTTGGTGGTGGTTTTCATTGTGACTTCCTCAGTGTTTGATCACTTGAGGAAATGTGCTTCTCATCATGTGTGCTCCTCAACAGGTTTGCCCCTCCCCTTAGGCGCGCCAGCCAAAACACCTTCATCCTGCACTGGCACTTTGTGAACACCCCAAAATGCTGCGTCATGCCAGTGCCACTTTGACGTGTGGAAAGTCAAAAATTTCTTTTTTTTTTACCTTTTTTCTTGGCGTGTGTGGCCTGTGTCTTAACTGCTGGCCAGCAGGTGAGGTGCCAACTGGCCAACTCTGATCTGACACAAGTTTGTGTAACAGTGAGTGTCATTGATCACATTTATATATATATATATATAATACCAATAAACAATACCCATTAACACCCAACCAAACACTTGACTGCCAATGTCACACCTGCTGCTGCTGCCGCCGCCGCCGCCCAGAAAACCCCTCTATGCTGGCCACTGGGTGTGGGATGCTGATGGGCTCACGGCATGATGGGTTACCCTGACCACTGACCCTGAAGCCCCTGTAACCATCAATAACTGTCTGATCCTTCTTGACCAAGCTTGGCAACCTGTTGAAGTGGAAGAACAACTGGAGTTGTCTGAGGAACAAGCAACATCACCCCGTCACTGGTTGTATGAGGCGGAAACAAGGACAACCAACCAAGCTGCCCTCATGATCCCCCTTGTTTTTATTGATATCTATATATATAAAAATATATATAGAAATATATTACTACATTATATAAGGAAAAGCTCTGAATTCAGGACTAGGCAACTACTCACACACCCCACTCAAGTCCCACACACACACACCATATCACCTTAAGCAGCCAAACACCTTTGTTCCATGCCCAGTCAGTCTCCCTATAGAGAACTGCAGCCACCCTTTTATTCCGGTTACATGGCTTCCGCCAGTTGACATAAGATTCGTCACTACGGGAAGAAAGAAATTCGTTTTTTTCTCTTTCTTTTTTCGCCAGCCAATGGAAAAAATTACTACTTGGCCAATTTCCCGTTGTGACGCGCTTTTGCGCCATCATGTCGGCAAAAATCCGATTCAGTGGCCAATAGACTTTTTTTGTCGTCACTGGCGGAAGCCGCCTTAATACTAGCCTCAGTACGATTGTTTGCATTCCTCGGCCACCTTATCGAGCGCGCCACGCTGGGCGCCGGCCCCAGAACCGCATCGTCGACGCAGCGCTGACAACGTGGTCGACGACCTCAACACGCTGGGCGCCGGCGCGGTGGTGGGCTCCCGCAACCGGCTGGGCATGACCAACACGTTCGGCGACGGCGGCGGCGCGCTGGTGGGCGACGACAACCGGCTGGGTGCGGGCGGCTTTTACCTCAACGGCGTGCGCGTGGGGGCGGCCAACGTGCTGGGCGACGCGAACGTGACGGGCACCGCACTTGCGCGATGATCGTTGGGCCAATACAGGCAGCGTGCTTGACGCCATTGAAGTCTAATTGGAAAAACAAAAAAGAGTGGTGTGTGAGTAGAAGGAGTTGAATGGATATGCGCGGAATAGAGAGTGAACCCGTTCAAACGACGCTGCTTTCCTTCCCGCCCTGCTCTAGCTTCTTGGCCTCGGCCTCGGCATCGGCGAGGGCACGCTCGTAGATCAAGCTCTTCCGTAAGATGGGGAAGGCGCAAGACAAAGCCTGTGAATGCAGACTCAGAGCCGAGCCATCCACGTCACGCAGCACGCTACGACGCAACAGTTTCGTCTTAGTCGCTATGATCGATGCAGCACTAATGTACGGCTTGTCCTTCGCCAGCAGTTTGACCAGGTCGTCCTCCACAAGTAGTTCCTTGCGCTGGTCATGTGCATACGCAACAGAGGGAAGAGCGCGATTAACCCGCACGTTCTCTCAATGGCGCGTGGGCGGGTGGCACATACCTGGTCCTTCGCGTCATCATAAGCAAGTTGCTCCAACACCACGGACGCAACCACAAACTCAGTGGAGCTGAGCCGCTGATCATTGTCAAAAAGAACGCTACGGAGATGGTTCTGCGCCTCCGTGATGATGTCGTTGAGGGTTGTGTCTGTGGTAATGGAAAAAGTCAGAAGGGGCGTTAACGCCTACGGAGAATAAAACGCACCAACAGCAGTTGCATCTGTCGTGGTGGCCCAAGCTTCCAGCACTCGATTGACGTTTCCCAGATGACTGCCGACCTTATCCACGATCTTCTTCGCCGACTGGAGAGCGTCCTCCTGCGGGCGAGTCTTGGCCATCTCCTCCGCCAACGTCGCCTGGATCACGTCCGGCGAAATGTAGGGGTGGTTTTTCACCGACAGTCGGTCGCTGTAGCCCGACACTACAGGAGAAGAAGTTGAGTGTTTTTTAAAAAAAAAAGCTTGAATGATTATGGGGTTCGTACAGTTTTTCAATTTAGCCACCACCTCGCAGGTGCTGGATAGGAACACGACGTTGAGCATCCCTACTTTGCTGAGGTTGACCAGTTCGGCGAAAAATCTCTCTGCGCCCGTGGCTTGGTCAGGCGAAGCGCGCAGAAAGCAACCTTGCGGATCATCGATCACGATAAGTGGCGGAGGTCCACCGTTCTTCTGGACAGCGGCCACGGCCTTCTTGAAACCAGCGACAAAGGTCCTGGTGATGAAAATTGTTAACAGTACCAAAAAAAATAAAACACACACAATACGTCACACGACAACGTACTCGAGCTGGGGTTCGTGGGGAAAGTTGCCGATCTGATGGGCGATGTTCTTGATAAAGTCCTCGGCAGACCGCGCGCTGGATCCTCGGAGGGAGAGGTAGATGGAGTTCTTCCTGCCCTTGAGGGCCAGGAAGTAGGTCCACGTTTTGCCCGAATCGCTGGGTCCAATCACGACCTGGAACAGACCCGGCCGATCAAGCTCTTGTTGCAGTTGCTTCGTGTCGCGAGGGAACATCAGGAATCGACTCTCGCTAAAATTCTCTGGCAGCAGTCCCTCGGTGAAGCACGTTGCCCACTTGTCGGCACATCCGGACTCAGTCGTTTGGTAGGCCTGGTACGTCTGGTGCACCTAAAGCACCATAAGAGAAGAAAAGGAAGAGAATCGATTAAGTAAATTGAATCCCCCAAATGAAAAAACGAAGGTGAGGTACCGAGAAGAGCACGCCGCTCCCAAAGAGGGCACCAAAGAGAGGCCCCCAGATCTTCAGGTTCTTTGCTTTCTTGAGGACGGTGTCCCCTTCAGACCCAGAGCTCATAAATGCCCGCGGTACGGTCAAAAGGCGACTGGGGCGAGCCCGCGAGGCGCTGTAGCGCTGGAGCAGCCGTAGGGTGGTGTGCTTGCGGTGGTGCATGAGAAAAATGCAAAATCTATGCGCAGCCAGTGGTTTCGTGACGAAACAAACGTTTCCGTTACCGGCTCGTCCTGGTCTTCGCCGAAGACAGTGGCCGCAGCGGGAATTTCACTGTCCTTTCCCGGAGCCTGTTATTATACTGTCGACATGTGCCCGTAATTACTAAGAAGATAAGTTGCTCAAATTGCAATTTGTTCTCAAGAGAAAGATGAAGAACACGGGAACAACAAGCCGCCCCCGACATGGACAGTTGATAGCTTGCAAGCAGGTGATCACCTAGTAGGTGTAGTTGGAGACGTAGAGGGACTCGGAGGCGGCCGAGTCGGCGGAGCCCTGGTACTCGCCGAGGGTGGCCTGCGAGTTGGCCAGGGCGCGGGCGATGAGGACCTCCTGGGCGGCCTTGATGTTCTCGGGCTTGCCGGCCCAGGCCTTGATGGTGGAGTGCTGCAGTGCTCGGCCGTACGAGAAGGAGAGGGTCCACGGCTTCTTGATGCCCTTGAGCGCGTTCATGGCGTTGAGGTTGAGCGAGGCCTCCTCCTCGGACTGACCGCCGGAGAGGAAGGTGATGCCGGGCACGGCCGGGGGCACGGTGCGGGAGAGCACGGTGACGGTGGCGGCGGCGACGTCGGCGGCCTTGGCCTTGGTGCCGGCCATGCCGGCGAGGACCATGTTGGGCTTGAGGAGGGTGCCCTCGAGCAGGACGTTGGCGTCGTGGAGGGCCTTGTAGGTGGCGGCGAGCACGCGCTGGGTCACCTGCACGGAGACCTCGATCGGGTGGTCGCCGTCCATGAGGATCTCGGGCTCGACGATGGGCACGAGGCCGTTGTCCTGGCAGATGGCCGCATACCGGGCCAGACCGCGCACGTTCTCCTCGATGCCGATCTCAGAGGGGCAGTTGGTCTTGGTGTCGATCTTGATCACCGCACGCCTGAACAACGAACAAGCGTCAGCAAAGAAGTAGTAGCAGTAGTAGTAGAAGAAGCACTACTACGCGACTGCAAGTGTAGTACTACTACTTGTCTCCAAGCCTCTACGTCGTCTTAGAGTCGAAGCACGTACCACTTGGCGAAGCGGGCACCGTTGGCGTAGTACTTGGCGCAGCGCACGTCGAGGTCGTCGAAGCCCTGGGTGTAGGTCTCGCCGTTGGTGCCGCGGAGGGGCTTGACGCCCTTGTCCACCTTGATACCGGGCAGGATGCCCTTGGACTTGAGCAGGTCGGTGAAGAGCACACCATCGTCGGTCTTCTGCCAGAAGGTCTCGTCGAACAGGATCACACCGCTGATGTACTTCTCGAGGCCTGAGGCGAGCAAAGAGGAATCGCACGTGGCACAGGAGAAATTAGAAGATGTTAATCGCATCGCGTGTAGGGTGCAGTGATGAATTGTGGCGCTACGCGAATCGAAGCTGTTGGTTGAAAGCGTAGGAATGCAAAAGCTCAGAAAAGAATCCAGTACCCTCGGTGGTGAAGAGCAGCTGGCGGTAGGCCTGCCTGTTGGCCTCAGTGTTCTCGAGGCTGATCGAGTTGAAGCGGCTGCCGATGGTGCCGGTCGACTCGTCAGCAGCGAGGATACCCTTGCCAGGGGTGGCGATCGCGCGCTGCAAATCGGGGAAAAAAAAACAATGAGACACATCACCCACACGAAGGCGCACCGATCGGTGTAATCGAAAAGAATAATTCAAGATGAAGCGCCACTGCTCATTGCATCAAAAGTAGCGTGCGTGGTACGTACAGCGTTCTCGATGAGCTCGTTGCGGTACTTGTCCTTGCCGGCCAACATTGTTGTGAGAGATGGAGAAGATTGTGTGAAGATGTCTGCTACTGCGCGAGATCAAGAAGAAACAAAAGCCGTGAGTGGAGACACGCGGTATTTGTCAGCGTGAAGGGGGGGGCAGCGCCCTGCTGTTTTTTGCGGCCGCAAATTGACTGACAACTCCAAGAGAAGTCGAGGGTCGCTACAGGTTCAACCCGACTCCGGAGGTCTCCGGTTCAATGTTGGGACTCAACATGTTCATGTTTTGCTTCGTTGATGCTCGTGTGGTACAAATAAATAGTTGTTTTTACTTTACTGTTCTACATTGATGTCGTCGTTGTGTACATTTTGGTGGGTGAGCATCATCTTGGGCAGCACCTTGCCGAACAGATTCTGCATGCGGTCCCGGAAGTCGTCTCGGTCGTCCTCGAATCGCACGCGCGCGAACTCGCCCATCGAGCGCACCTTGTCCAGGCGGATCTGGTCGTCGTTTTCGTTCTTGTCGTCGTTTTCGTTGTTGGTCTTCTTGGTGATGAGGCCGAAGTACTTGTCCATGGCCTTCTCCAGGTCGGTCGGGCCGACGCGGCAGGCCTGGTTGCCGGGCAGTGATGACTGATAGAGCGAGGTCGAGGTGAGCTGGCACGGGATGAGGACGCCGAAGTGGTCCTGCACCAAGTCGTTCATGGGCGCCCAGTTGGTGGTCATGACGAG
>CDFB01065694.1:4325-16730 GCA_000826425.1 Acanthamoeba lugdunensis | reverse complement strand
ACCTTCGCCTTGGGGACCGACACAGACCCTCTTCGACATGGCGAGCTGCACCAAGGTCACCAGTACGCACCTCGTTCCATCACCCCGTCATGTGTGTGTCGTGCGTGTGTCGTGTGTGTCGTGTGCGTGGTGTCGCTGACAGGCGTGCCCCCCCCCCTTGCAGCCACCACCACCGCCGTGGCCCAGTTCTACCAGCGCGGCGAGCTGCCCCTGCACACGCGCATCGCCGACGTGCTGGGCAAGGAGTACGCCCAGCACGGGAAGGGCGACATCACGGTCCTCAACTGCCTGCTCCACAACACGGGCTACCCTCCCGACCCCAGCCCCAACTACTGTACGCCCGGCCGCCCTCCACCCGCCCGCACCACTCGCACGCCGGCCGTTGACTCCAAGTGGTGTGTGCGTGTGCGGTGGTGCGTGTGCGTGTGCGGTTGGGCATGCAGGGGACCCGGCGTTCGGCTGCCCGGAGACCCGCAAGCCGCACCCGGAGGAGAACTTCTCGTGCCAGGACCGCATCTACAAGAGCCTTCTCGCGCAGACCCTGGCCAACCCCGTCGGCAGCGTCTACGTCTACTCCGACCTCAGGTCCAACTTTCATTTTCCCCCTTGTCGGTGGTGGCCATTGAAGCTCAAATAGCTGACGTGTGTATCGTGTGTGTGTCGTGTGTCGTGTGTGGCGGCTGAACGCCAACAGCATGATCACGCTCATGTACGTGGTGGGCAATCTGGCCAAGGACCTCGGCTACATCAAGCCCACCGACATCATCGCCGGCTGCGACCAGGGAGGCCCCGGGTACCCCTTTGTCTCCTCTCTCTGGCTCGCACCCGTCCTTCTAGATACTGACGCGTGTCGTGCCGCGCGTGCCGTGCCGTGCCGTGTGCTGTTGGCAGTGCCGCGCAGTGCTATTTCGAGGCGTATGTGCGCCGCTACGTGTTCCACCAGGCGTCGATGTACGATTCGTTCTTCCTTCCGCCTCGGTACGAGTGGAGCCGCTCCGCGCCCTGCGAGAACGACACCACCTACCTCCACAAGGTCATTCAGGTAGGCCTCGAGCGGTCCTTCTTGCGGCGCTTCTTTTCCATGACCTAACGCCGCACACGCCGCACACACGACACGACACACGACAACACTAGGGCCAAGTGTCGGACGGTAACGCCTACGCGCTGGGTGGCATTGCGGGCCACGCCGGCCTCTTCTCCAACGTGAGGGATCTCTTCAAGCTCATGCACAGGTGGATGTGGGCCGCCCCCAACGACCACTGGCTCAACACGTACCTTCCCGCACGACCGCACGCACACACGACCGCACGCACACGACCGCACGCGCACGCACGACCGCACACACACGACCGCACGCGCACCAGTTCACCTCTTTGCGCTGTGCAGGACCACGGCTGAGTTCTTCGTGAAGGAGTACAACCACTCGCAGAGCAGCCGCGCGCTTGGCTGGAACACCAACGATCCCACCGTGCGCGACCAGGGCTGGGGCCTCTCCTGCGGCGCCCTCAGTGCCAAGACCTTTATGCACATCGGGTACGTGTGTGTCGTGTGTGTCGTGTGTGTCGTGTGTGTCGTGTGTGTCGTGTGTGTCGTGTGTGTCGTGTGTGTCGTGTGTGTCGTGTGTGTCGTGTGTGCGCCGATGTCGGTCACGTTGCTGTGCTCAACGGTTCGGTCGTTCTCCTGCGCAGGTACACCGGCACTGAGATGTGCGGAGACCCCGTCAATGGCGTCGTTACCATCCTGCTCACCAACAGGGTCTACCCTTCGTCGGAGAACGATAAGGTGGGCATCTACCGCCGCAAGTTCAACAACGCCGTCGTGCAAGTCCTCGGCCTCGCCGGCTCGGGCTCAGGTCCCATCGTCGTCCAGGAGTAAGCACGGTGTGTGCGTCCATTAAAAGTAAATGTTTACACCATCTTCTTCGCGTGCATGTGTGGCCACTTCATGATGCAGCTTCAGGAAGATGAGGGGCCGTCAGAGGAATTGCTGCAGCTTGTCCATCAGCTCAGGTTCAAGCGAAGCCTGCTTTCCCCAAGCCACAGGCTGTGTGAGCAAAACCCGGGAAAGAAAGAGTGGAGAAGAGGGCACAGGGTACCCCAGTCGTGGTCAGGACCGACACGGCAAGGGCCATGACCTTGCGCAGCAGCTTGGCCTGTTTCGCCGAGGAGTGACCCGCAACCACGCTCAGCCCCTGCAAGCCATTCACGAACTGCCCGGCCAGGAGTTCCGCCAAACCTCGAAGCAGGCGCACTTCCTGCTGGCGGGTGGGCGAAGAGCCCCAATCAGGTCAGATCTGTGCGGCTGTGCTGAAGGTGATGCATCACTGTCCCGCACCTGGGTGGGGTGCTGAAGTGTCTGGAGGGCGGAAAGGCTTGCCGCAATGAGCGTGTGGTCGGTGAGCTGGAGGCCGGCAAGAAGTCGAGTCTTGGCCAGTGCAATGGTGATGTTGGTGCGCGCTCCCTCGTGGTCACTGGTCGTTGAGAGAAGGTCGGTGTAGCAGGTGATCGCCTTGGCGAAGCTGCCGGCGGCGAGGTGGCTCGCGGCCTCCGCCATGGCCGAACCGACCTTGGCACACGCTGCGCAGTGGGCCGGCCCATTGCCGAGGAGGCCGGTCAAGCTGGGGAGCAGGGGCTGGCCACATAGGTGGCACTTGCCGGAGGTGGTCAAGCTCGACCCGCCGGCTCCCAGCTGTATGCCCAGGGATTGAGCCGCAGGCTGCACGCTGATGAGGGACAGGGGTCCCGGGCCTGACGATGTCGACGACGAGGAGAGCAGTAGCGGCAAGGAAGCTCCCGCGAGCGCTGAGGAGTGGCCTAAGTGAGCGGGCTCGTTGGGCAACAACAACTCCCTGACTAGGGCCTCCAGACCAGGCGAATCTGGTGATGCGTTGACCAATATCGTATCAAGCGCGTTACTTTGTTGACCAATGGCATGAAAGGGAAAGAGGAGTACCCATAAGGCTCCATGCGGGTTGCATGGCCAGGAGCAGGCTGGCGGCAAGTGTCGCGTTGGATCCGTATCGATGACCAGTCAGACGCACGACTTGGCTGATCATGCGGGGCCAGTTGGTGCGGAGTGGAGCCATGTCCAGATCGGGGTTGTTCACTGGGCACATAAACAAGAAAAGGTCTGAGCACGTGTGCGTGCGTGCGTCGTGTGTCGTGTGTGATGAGGCATACCGATGTAGTTTAGGGTCCACAGAGCCCACAACTGGTGATAAGTGCCGGGGCCTGCAAGCATGACCAACACCGTATCGCGCAGGTCGTCTGTGCTCCACAAGAGATCAAGCTTCTCCTCCGACCACGACGTGCGCGCGCAAAATGCTGCCACGGCCCTTTCCACATCCTGAACGGCTGCGGGCGCTGTCGTGACCTTTCTGCGAACAAGCGTGAGATTGGCTTCGATCACCAGGAAGAGTTCCTTGCGGTTCAGTCCTGCCACCACAGGCCCGCTGACGTTGAAGCATCTGGACCACTGCTCCTCGGCCGACATCAGCCGCACCAGCTCCAGCGGGGCTGCAGAGCGCAAAGAAGAAGAAGAAGAAGAACGAGCGACGTGAGGCTCAGGCGGTGTCACGCAAGCCCAAGCTCGACGCATACATACCATAGGCACACATGTTGGACAAGACGCCCATTACCGGAGGTGACGCGTGGCACGTATCATAGTGCTTGAGCAGCGCCTTTACCAGTGAGAAAGTGTAGCATTCGTCCGGGATGTGGCCTGGTATGTGGTGCACAAGGCAATGTCAGGGCCATAGGTGGGTGGTGTGGCATCAGGCTGCGTGGTGAAACCTCCAGTGACGAGCGGCCAGATGGCGTGGACCAGGCGGAGCACTGTCACGACGCGCTGGGAGTCCTCCCGGCTGGTGACTTCGGCGATGACGTCGTACGATGAAAGGACTGACTCGAGCCAGCGAAGGATCTGGCCATCGGCGAAAACCTGCTGTTTTGACTGAGCAAACTCCTCTGCGGCGAAGAAAGGGAAGGGGAAATTAGAGTCCGTGTAACCACCACGGGGTGGGCCTGGGGGGAACCTGGCAGGGTGGTAAGCTGAGAGACCAACTCGGCGAAGAAGCCCATTTGCGTCGGGTGGTTCAGCCCCAGGAGATACGGGAGCACCTCCTTCTCATCCAGGAACATGCGCACAACGCCGCGCCGAACTACGTCTGACTGAGATTCTGATGATCCACTTGGGTGAGCCATTGGGCGTGGGTTTTGACACGGCTGTGCAGGGGATTGCGTACCGCCGCTCGTGCCAAACTCAGCCAGCTTGGCGATCATCAGCAGCTGACACAGTTGATGCACTGGGCTGTCGGACTGGAAGTAGTAACGGCAAGTAAGCGCGAGAACCTGAGGATGTCACACCAGAATGCCGGGGGTTGACCGCATACCAGCAACGGAGACGAGAGGTCCTGGACCACTGTCACCATGTGCGGCCCAAAGAAAGAGACCAGATTGCTGCGCTCTGCCGCCGAAACGCCTAAAAAGTGCGAAAGGTGTCACTTCAGAAGTCCTACGAAGAGGGACTGGGAGCTTACCGCCATTGCACCTCGCACCGAGAGCCGTTGCGATCAGGCGCCGATGGTCGGCCAAACCGCAGGCCGTATACGCCGACGCCAGCACCTCCAGCAACTCCTCGCCAAGGGAGCACTCCTCTTTGGTTTGGTGGAATAAGATTTTCGAGTTGCCTCCGATTGATTGGGTGTAACTTACCGGCAAGCATCACTTGGACAAGGGCGGTGAGGCATTGCTGCCGGAGCTCGGGGCGTTCGATGAGGGAAAGGACACGAACTTTCAATGCATCGCTCAGCGTGTCCAGCGTGACGAACAAAACTTTGAAGATCGCCTCCTGGGAAGGGCCATGTCCATGAAATGATGAGATCGTTCATCATCACGCCTTCTTGAGATAGTGTTGTGGAGTACCTGCTTGGGCTCCGGACAGTGCTCGATGTTGGCCACGAGGATAGGGATGACGACGGGTCGGTAGCGCTCGCCTGGAAGAAAGAACGTGAGGAGAAGAAGGTGTGGACCAAGAAGATATGAGATGTCGTGCAGGTGAGCGCCAGAGAGTAGATGAGCACAGGCATCGGCAGGTGGCTTCGTCGCAGAAGTGGCGCAGACTGCTGCAGGAAGCTGACGATGTGGCGAGCCACCGTCTCCTGCTGGTCTCCTGTGTCCGAATCGTCCTATGACCGTCAGCCAGTGAATCATCCACCAGCACCGGCTGTGTCATGGTTGGCACCTTCGAATCGAAGGAAGCTGAGAAGACTTGGAACCAAGACGGTGCCGTCCTCGCTGGTACTCGTCATTTCGTGCAGCCAGACCTCAGACAGGCCGTTGGAGCACAGCAGAGAGACCTGCTGCTGTTCGCTCAGACGAGACCACAATGCGCCAAGGAACAACACCAAAGGCTGGTACCACGACGTCTGAGGTGAGTTCAGTTCGCAAACAAGTGCGTGATGTGGCCATTGGTGCAGCGAACCCGGGTAGCGGCGGGAGAGAGGGACTCAGGTGTGAGGGCCCTTAGCCAGCACTCTAAGAGCCTTATCCAGTGAGGGCAGAGGCGTTCTTGATCAAGCGAAACGCTGAGGAGCAGTATGGTGGAGACCTGGTGGAGCCTCGCCAGCCATATTTCCTTCTCCTGTGCCTCCTAGAGCACCCACGCAAAATCAGTCTGGGTTAAACGTAGACGTGGGAGTCGGTTAACGTACTGGTTCTGGCTGCAGCGTTGTTATGCAATGCATGGCCAACTCGGCACATGACGACCACCACTGCGTATCCACACTCTTGGCCCTCTCCATCATCTCCTCGACGTCCACGCCATCGTCGCCCTGCAAGTGAACGAAGGAAGAACAACCGTGAGTTTGCCCCTCTTCATGTGCAGTGATGGGGAGATGACGGTACCGCCCTCCGGGGAGACCAGCTGAGGATGCGTTGCCACAATCCAAACGCGGCCCACACGTCATCACCGGTCTTGTGGTTGCAGATGAATTGTTGTAGAAGCGCTTGGGTGGCGCCCCTGCGAGAGCAGATCACACTCATGACCGCTTCATCTTTTTCTGAACACCGGGCCACGCCTGGGTGAGTGGCCCTCGCTCAGTCTTGGTTGTTAGCAATTAGGGAAGGTACCTCCCCAAATCAACAAGAGCTGGGACAGGAAACCGAAGGGTTCAGTGGTCCTCTGCAGGGTTTGGAAGTGGCCATGCAGCATCTGCACCATCGGTGACGTGGCCAGTGCCTCTCGCAGAGCTGTCAAGAATAGATCAGTCGGTCATATTCATCCTGTAATGTGTGGATCGGACACAGGGGAACGCAGAAGAAGTACCAGGCGTCTTACTGGACAGCTCTATCAACATTGAGATGCCTGTAGCTTGAAGCTCGCTCACCCCGCTCCGCAATGTTGCATCGACGAGGGTGACCATCGGGGTGTGTTCCGTCAACCGGCGCAGTACTGGCCAACAGATTCAGTTCAACTCGTCAAAATACAACAATATTGGGGGGGGGGGATAGTACGAGAAGGTGTCTCCCTCAGCAACAGAGTAATCAACACGAGGCAGGTTCGGCGGTTGGCTGCGAGACAACGCGCCGAAAGCACCAGACGAGCAAGTGCCCCGAGGCCTCCGTGGGCCACGAAAGAGGTAACGCCTTGTGGGCAATGAGTGATGGCCAGCGCCACCATGGCGGCCAGCTCTGAAACCGTGTGCTCGGGTGCGGACTCGGTGAGCTGCGCCACCACCGAGCGCCAGTTCACTCCACGCACCGCGTCTGGCATCTCGGGGACCGACGTGGCCGTCGAAGTTGAAGAAGATGCTGGGGGCGAAGTGGGTCGGGGAGGGGAGGGTGTGGGAGGGGGAGGGGGAGGTTGCTGCTTGTTGCCCATGTTCAGCTACTTGCTCTACTTGCTCTTCTTCTCGTGGGTGCTGGGGATAATGGTTGCCACCCAGCTGAGGCCCTTTTTATCGTTGTCGTTTCCTTTTCGCCCGAAGTTGGAATGTTAAAAATGGTAGTTGCATTGAATCAACCGTGGGCCTGCTCTTCCTCGTCCTCAAGGCCCGTCTCATACGTGTGGTGATGTTCTTTCTTGACCCGTTCGTGCGCCTCGTTGTACATTTCGCGCACCTGCTTGCACGTGGCGGTGATCTGATTGATTGTGGAGTAGATGATGGTTGTGAGCGCAGGAATGGTGTTGTTGTTAGCTGGGGAGAGAACAATGAAAAGGGAGGCACCTTCATCTCGTGATCGGGGTCGAGAGGATAGTGGAACTTGTCTGAGTGCCAGAAGAGCATACGGTCGCGGTAGAGCTTGGTGATCTGCTTGAGAGTGAAGCCAGCGGAGGCGTCCAGCATGTCGTAGGCGTCGTCCAGTTTAGGGAGTGAGCCACGGAAGGACTCGTTCTGCCAGCTCGCCCGGATGTAGTGGGGCCAAGGCAGGTCTTCAAAGGTTGCCAGGAGGGCCGAAGCGTCTCTGAACCTGGCCGTGAAGTCCCTCTCCCGCTGCAGCTGAAGCTGACCTCGTCCCCTCCTCTGCTCTCTCTCGATCCTCTGGAGGGTGTCTTGAAGTGCGCCCGAAGAATCGGGTTCTGTGTCAGCCAGCGGGGAAATGGGGTTGTGAAGAGCGGGGTTTGGGTTCGACACCTTCGTGAGGGACGCGAAGAACCAAACGAATGATGGGCTGGCCCCAATACAGTGCACACAGGTCCTCCGAGTAGTCGGTGAGCAGCACAAAGCCCTGTCCGTCCTCCAAGAAGGTGTGTGTGTCTTGCAGCTTGAAAGAGGACATCACACGATCAACCACTGCCTGAGTGGACAGCATCGTGTCGAATTGGTCCAGCCTTAGGGTGCCACCACGACCAGGACAAAAACAACTAGAGTGAGGTGATCAGCTTCTCACTGCTCTGATAAGGAAGGCGGTACCGCATGCACAACATTCTTCCACCC
The DNA here is from genome assembly GCA_000826425.1 of Acanthamoeba lugdunensis. Classification (NCBI taxonomy): domain Eukaryota; phylum Discosea; order Longamoebia; family Acanthamoebidae; genus Acanthamoeba; species Acanthamoeba lugdunensis. The sequence continues at coordinate 8,794 of CDFB01065694.1, read as the reverse complement.
CACCGGACCTCGACTTCCGCTGGTGCATCCTTGTTCTTGCGCTTTCTGATGGCCTCCAGCTTCTGGTTCACGCGTTTTAACTTGAGTTCGACAGCCTCGATCTCAGCCCTGACCTGATGCTCTTGCTCCCTCTCAAAGATCTTGCAGGATTCGAGGGCTACGGTAAAGAGAAAAGGCGTTGAGCGGTGTGTTCCAATCACTTCAGAACAGCCAGCAGGCCATCACATACCTGCCAGGTAGTTCTGGCACTGCGCCTGGGTTGTTGCTTCGCACTTCTGCATCTCCTGCTTGAGCTGCTCGTAGAACTCGGTGGCAATGTTGTGCAAGTGCCTCTGTGTGGCCCGCAGGCAAGTGTGAGAAGATCGAACAGCTGTGGGCCAATGGTGCCAAAAACAGGTACCTGGGTTTCTCTGGCCAGCAGCATGCCGTAGGCCTTGATCTCTTCGAGAACTGCAGCAAAGGGGGAGGGCTCTGGCTCTTCCTTCGCCTCCTCATGACTCTCGCCTTTGTCCCCGGCAGCTTCCTCTTCTCTCTCTTCCTCGTCGTGGTCCTTTGAGCTCTCGGGTCCATCGTGATCGACTATGGCCTCCTGGAGAACAAAACGTCAATTACGAGAGCAAGCAAAAGAGCGACAGCTGTCGTTCAGGTACCTGTTCCGCTGCACATTCAAAAGGTCGGTCCATCAGGGAAAGCACTTCGATCGCACCCTCCTCATCCACGTTTTTGTCGCTCTGGTCCTTGTTCACGCCCGGCAGGTATGCAACCAACGTATTCTGTGGGGGTGGCTTGGTGCCCGTCTCCTTGAGCGGACGGAACAGGGCCTGAGGTTCCTTCATCATCAAATCCTCTCTAGAGGCAATCAAATCAAATGAGTATGCGCAGTGACCGCACGCCCACACCGCACGCACGCACAATGCGTACCGGGAGAGAGGACCCTGCTTGGAAAACAGCTTCACCTGGGGCTCCTTATCGATGGGGCAATGGAAGAGAGTGCACAGCAGGGCTGGCAGTTGGGCAAGCGAGGAGTCGGCGGTGATGCGCAGCTTGCGGGCCACACGTGGCTTCAAGGGCCGGCCCTTCCCATCGCCCAGGACGACCTGCAGCAGGATCTGCTGCTGGTGCTTCTCCGTGGGCGGGTGGGCCAGGCTGCGCTTTTCGTTGGCGAGCATGAGCTTCTTCCGCTCCAGCCTCTCCTTGTACGGTTGCACCTGACGAGGAAGAGGCGAAGCATCAAGGTCAAGATGGACAATCAAATCTCATCTTGATTGATTTTAGGAGAAGGAGTAAAAGAAACACACCTTGGCGAGGAGGGAGGCTAAGACGCGTTGTTTGAGCTCAGCTTCATGTTCTTCCTTGGTTCGGGCAGCCCACACCCGCAGTCTCTCGGCTTCGGTGGCTTTGAGCTGCTCAGCTTCAGCTGCGAGCCTGGACACCAGCTCCTGTTCTTGCGTTTGACGTCTTGTGGTTTCCTCCTTCTCCACTTGATGGAAGAGTTCATCCCGGTCCGGTTGGCGACTCTCCTCCTCCATCTTCTTCTTCTTCTTCTTCGACTACTACACTGTTTCGATCCTTGCAACCCTCAACTCGACGCCAACCGCGAGGCGTCGGCGCAACTATTCGGCCGAAATGGTCGCCCCGCTACAAAAATTTGGGTTGCTTCCGACGACACCGAAGGCTGGACACAACAACTTTTCCTGTGCAGGCATCAAGATCGACCGCGAAGAGGAGAGGATGAGCGACAAGCAAGGTCTGCCCAAGCTTCACACGACGGAGAAGGGCGTGCCGGTCTACGCTGCCGGTTCGAGCCGAAAAGCCAACCAGCTGGCTCGGGAGTGGGCCCAGGTGCCCCGCGCCGGACGAGGGGGCGAGTACATACCCTCCAGAGAGCTCAACGACCCCGGACCCAATCGAACCCGCATCACCGCCGCCCAGCAGCAGCACGGCCGACCCGACCAACTGGGCATGCGCATGGCCATGGACAGGCAGGGAAAGATAGCACCCAACCAGTACGCCCACCACCCCGACCTCCACTCGGCCAAGTCGGGCGACCCGCCCCACCACGAGTTTCCCCACTACCACGCCACCAACGCCAAGGGCGAGAAAGTGATCTACGTCTACCGAAACGGCGGCGGCGGAGGCCGTGGAGGCGGGAGTGGGGGCGGGGGCGGTGGTGATGGCGGCGGGGGTGGAGGCCGTGGAGGCGGAGGCGGCGGCGGAGGCCGAGGCCGTGGTGATGGCGGTACCGTGTTAAGCGCCATTGCTAACGGAGTCGTGGGCTCAAGGGCCGGCGAGAAAGCCCAAGCCTCGGGTATGCTCTTTTGTCTTTGCACGGTGTTCTGGCCGCGGTTGGCCAAGCCCAATCTGAGTGCACACTATCTCACCCGCGACACGAAACTCACACGACACACGTAACGCTTCGGGTCTATCTCCACAGGCCCAGGCGGCATCAAGTTCACCACTCAGTTGGACATCAACTGCGAACAGCAGCTGGGGAAGCTTGTAGGTTTGGTGGTGGACCCAGAATCGGGCTTCCTCTCGCTGTTGACCTCGGCCCCCCAAGCGGGCAAGGTACAGTACACTCTCGCTGGGTGTGCGTGGATGTGGATGCGCTCAGCTGAACTGTACAATCCGGCCACAGGACCTCTTGGGAATCACCATGAGCGACCTGGCCCTGGCGCTGCTGTTGGTCCGGTCCGGCGATCCCTCGTTCAGTCTGGACCCGGCAGACCCCAGCAATCCGGCCGGTCCCAAGCTCAGGAAGGTGTACAACCCCGAGAAGCTGCGCTGCACCACATTCGGGGACATCATGTTCGAAGCTGACTGGAAGCTCAAGTTGCTGGCCTTTGGGTACTCACTCACACGCGGACCACACCCGCACACGCACACGCCACACACAACACTGACCGTATCCTGGCGCAGATCGCTGTCGTCGACGAGTGTGCGGAGCGAGGCGGACATCACGTTTGCGCAGCCCGAAGGTGCAACCAAGCACCGTTACTCGCGGCTGTGGATCGAAAACGCCCGCGTGGAGCTGGCCCAGTCCGAGGCAGGCGTGCTCGTCATCAAGGATGTGCGGATGGTCGTCCTGGCCAAGAGGCAGGTGGGCAACCTGTCCACCCACTTGCACACGTAGAGGATCACTCTGGACCTTGTAGAGCTACACTTATGCACGACATGACACGCTCTGCAGGTGCCAGACGCGGCGTCGCCGTCCGGATTGCGGGACGTCGATGAGCACGACGCGACAAGCTCGGAGCGAATCTTTGCTGAGGAGTTCACCAGGCGCTACGACGAGGTGGCGGCCCAGTACCCGTGCTTCCAGCGGCTCACGGAGCTCAGCAAGGCTTTGAGCCTGGCCAAGTGCGCTATCCGCAAACGCAAACGCAAACGCAAACGCAAACGCAAACGCAAACGCAAACGAAGCCCAACCTCGAACTCACTTGTTTGTTGCTTCCAGGTTTATTCTGACGCAGACGGCCATCGACTTGGACTGGGCGTTGATCGAGCAGGTGGCTTCCGGGTGCATCACGGAAGTGTCACCCAACACCGTGCCCACGCACAAGCAGTCCCATTCGCGCACCTTCCCCACATTCAACGGCTCTTACACGCGTACTCTCAACCTGGTACGTGTTTTGTGACGCTTGGGGCACATCCACGCACGCACGCACGCACGCACACACACACACACACACACACACACACACGCTCTTGATTGCCTGAGCTAACATGGTATGAGCAGACGGGAGGTGTCAATCTGAGGGTAAAGGTGGTTCAAGACTCCAACGACCGACAGGTGGCGCAAAGCGCGGCGGTGCACAACATCATCAAGGAGTCGTCGCGCGAGGGCAGGACCACCCTGCCCTTGCGCACGTTCTACAAGGGAGATGCACTGCAGGGCGATTCTTCTGCAATGGTTGTAGTTAGCCAGCTGCCCTTCTGCAAGTCCGCCTACCTGGCAAAGGCTCAGCGCCTGCTCGACGCCGGCGATGCGTGCGGCGCCCTGGCCGTGCTTAAAGCCGAAAGCAACCGCAAGCCCCTGGCAGACGAGTACGTGCGGGCGCGGTGCATCGAGTCGTGGTGCCACCTGAAGCTCAACGACATTGCGAGCCTGCGGACCAGCATCGATGAAGCCAAGACGCCACTGCGCTACACGCAGCCGAGTGACGCCAGCCTCCGCTTGCTGGACGCCCTCGACACCGAGCTGAAGAAGCGGTAAGCCATCAAGGCATTGCGTGTTGCAAGAGTGGGCTGGCATGAGCTAACTGTGCGTTCGCACTCTCGCATGTGCTTAGAACCAGCGCTGCCTTGGGCGCGGCCCGCACCCACCTGCAGAAGGCCGCCAACCTCACCGCGGCCAGCGCGAAGAGGACCTACTGCCTCCTGGCTCTGTCCGAACTCTCGAGCGCGGTCGCACTGCAGCCAACCTGTGAGTCCCTGCTGACTCGCGCCGAAGTTAACCTGTACAATCC
>CDFB01065609.1:937-11396 GCA_000826425.1 Acanthamoeba lugdunensis | reverse complement strand
AGGTCCCATCAGCGTCGACCCCAACACTCAAGCCACCGGTGTCGGGCGCGCGCTCATGCAAGCCGTCATTGGTACTCACGTGTTACACAACACGCACACGACACGCACACGACACGCACACGACACGCACACGACACGCACACGACACGCGCTAACACAGGTTGGTGGCCAAACAAACAGACAAGGGCGTGAAGGATGGCCACAAGTCAATCCGCCTTGTGCAGGAGGCCTACAACCTGGTCTCGTTCTCGCTCTACGTCAAGCTCGGCTTCGATACCAAGGACCAGCTCAACTTCTTCATGGGCCGGTGCGCCGAGGACTGGCCGGAGCCCAAGCTCAAGCTGGTCATTCGCCCCATGACCGCCAATGATCTCGCTGCCTGCGCCGCCCTGCACAAGTAAGGAACACGACACGCACGACACGCACGACACGCACGACACGCACGACACGCACGACACGCACGACACGCACGACACGCACGACACGCACGACACGCACGACACGCACGACACGCACGACACACGACACACAGAACACGCCTGATTCAGTTTCCAGGCGAGTTGTGGGCGTGGAGCGCGAGCAGGATCTGGCGGAGTGCCTGAGCTCGGTCTGGTCCACCTACCATGATGAGCCGCTGGTGGCCGTCGAGGAGGGCAGCGAGCGCCTGGTGGGCTATGCCACCAGCGTGACCCTGCCCGGGCACAGCGTGGGCGAGTGCGACGAGGTCGTGGCCCGCCTCCACTACAAGATGACCAGGCGCGTGTCGAGCGGCCGCAACGACGATTCGGTGCTGCTCAAGGTCATCGGGCGTCTCAGCCCGGCCCTGGTCAAGTGGGCGCTCACCGGCGGTGGCCTGCGGCTGCAGCGCAACGCCACCTTGATGGCCCTCGGCACCTACAGCGATCCCGTCGACGGCGTCTACGTCCCCTCCATCGGCTATTAGACGTGACTTCTGGGTTTGGCTAAGTGTGCTGGGCGATGTAAGTGAACCAGTGCTAATCTTGACAATTTCTTGCCTCAGGGGGCCCAATCGGATGTCCTTCTTTCTTTTACTTCCTTTCTCTCTTGTCAGCCCAGCCAATACTGCTGGTTCTTATTTGTCTTTCGTGAGTTGCGGCATGTTGTGTCAGTGGTTGGTTATCGGGCTGGCGGTGTGCAGCGGCTGGTCTTGGCCACTAGTCTCCGGAGCGAACCTCAGCGCTGCCTGCTGGGGTCTCAGTACGTAGGACGCCGATTCAAAGGAAGAACAGCTGATTGACAATCGTCAATAACTCAACTCCTCGCTCATCACGATTGTATCTCTATGCTCCGCAGATAATCATCAACAGTTGGGCAACCTGGCCTACGGACTGAACACATCTTCGCTGCCGCTGGCGGTCGATTCCGGCGACCTCCACTTCACAAAGATCACTCCCGCGTCCAACCCATTCACCTGCGCCTTGAGCGAGACTGGTTCGTTGGCAAAATCCTGAAACTCCGCCTACCACGAACTGACGTGGCACCCCAAAACCCAACCACAGGACATGTCTATTGCTGGGGCGCGAGTACGAGCACCGTCCCGCGCCACATAGAGAGTTGACCCCCAACAAAGGCTGATCTGTGGCTTTGTGGCACATGTGTCGTGTCGTGGGGCAAAAGATTCCTTTGAGAGTCTTGGTGCAGGGGCGGCCACCGCAGGGCAGGACTACCCTATCGACCCTAATCGAAAGGCGAACACGGAGATCTTCACCGACCTCTGCTCCGGCATGTGGACCAGCTGCGGCGTCCTCTCCAACGGTACCTCTCCCGCCCCTCCCCCCCGAGCCCGACATGACAACGTGCGTGTATGACGTGTGCGGTGATGCGCGTGTGCTGTGGAGCAGGTTCCGTTGCATGCTGGGGCAGCAGTACGTTACGCCATTGGCTTGGCAGACTCACCTCTGCTGTTGCTGACCGAAATGTTGTTTGATTTGGGCGCAGATGAGGGGGGTGCTCTGGGGTGTGGCTTGGCCTACGCCACGCTCCCGTCCACCGCCACTCCGCAATTGGTCTCCAACCTCACCAACGCGTCGGCAATCTTCTGCGGGACCCTCTTCAACTGCGCCGTCCTGAAATCCGGTACACTACCACATGAAATCCGCGCACCACTTTTTCTAACGCACCATCGCACGCAAACGCACATCTCTTGCACAGGCAGTGCATACTGCTGGGGCGCTGGTACGTCTTTCTTGCGCGTAGTTAGACACGCTTTCTCCTTATTCGTTGGCTCACTGACGAGGGGCACGCAGCCAACGTGGGCCAATTGGGGAACGGTGGATCTGGCGCTGCAGTCAGCATTACCCCAGTACGAGTTGCCACCGACGGTCGATCCATTATTTCGTTCAGCACCGGATACGACCACGCCTGCCTCATCAACTCAGGTACTCTGTCACCCACGCACTTCTACCCCACTTTTGAATGAGTGTTGCCAGATCTCAATTCTTTGCAACAGGGAACGAATTGATCTGCTGGGGCAGTAGTACGTTACCCTTCCACCCTTGGGAGTGGGGGACCCGGCCTCAACTGGCACTGACACAATGGTCAATACTCAGACTCTGGAGGCAAGTTGGGGATCAACAATGATACACTCCCGTTTTCTACGCAGCTGCGGACCGTGGCCGGCCACTACAAACAGGTGTCGTGTGGCTCCGCTTCCGCGTGTGCCATTGGCATGGGTAAACGGAACCCCCAGCAGTTTGATGTAATTTCGATTAAGCTCTTAAGCGACCTTGTCGTGTGGTGCTGCAGATGACAAGGTCTACTGCTGGGGAAACTGTACGATTGATGCACCTCGCTCTCTCTCTCTTGCTGTGACTTTTTTGGGTTTGGGCAGCTGACAGGTTTTTGTGTGGTCGTGCGTAAAGCTGCGGTCCTGGGGCTTTCAAGCCCTGCGGCCGCCCCGGTGCTCATTGGTGGCTTGCCCAGCCCCATCCAGAGTGTCACCATTAGCCGGAATGTGGCTTGCGCCCAGACAATCGGTACGTATGCAACTGCTCATGCGTTTCAAGATACAACTCACATGTTCCTCACTCCTTCCCCGATCCAGATGGCACCGAGTACTGCTGGGGAACAGGTTTCTTACCCTCCACCTCTCTCGCCTACCCCTGCGCGTTCCTTGAATCAACTGAACTTAAACGGTCATCATCCTTGGGCGTTATTGCAACCACAGCACTCTATGGAGAACTTGGCCGTGGCAACGTGTCCGAGGTCTATCAATCCCCAGCTGCTATCCCCTGTACACCACCATCTCACTGTCTCTCTATTCGGACTGGGCTTGGCTTTGACACGCGCTATGAATTGGTTGTGGTGCCTAAAAGCGCGCACCTTTTTTCCGGGATCGGTCGCGGCGTCACACTCTGGCAATGCTCTGTGCGGCCTGCTGGTGGTGCCCTCGCCTTCGCCCTCTCCGTCGGCAGTGCCCATCCCCCAAGCGCCCTTCGTGAAGCCCGTCTTCGACGACGTCATTCCGCAGGTCAAGCTCTTGCCCGTTGGTCCGTCGCTCTTGGCTCTTCGCGTTGCTTTTTGCGTCGCTTTCGGTCTTTAGGCCAACCTGTGCGTGGGGGGGGGTTCGTCAATGCAGACCAAGAGGGCGTGGTGGGCAGACCCGACGACGGCGCTTTGTTCTCCTTCGTTTCTGTCGAAGAGGTGTCGACCAATGGCGTTGAGCGCAGCTTCTCGCTCGCGCAAGGTTCCCACCCACATGACTCCAACTCAAAGCTCATGTGATACTCAAAAATTCAACAACAAACACGCCAGCTCTGTGGGTGGCGGACAACTTTGTTCCGGTGGGCGGCGGTGATGCGATCACGGCCGTGGGATACAAGAGCGAGCTATCCAACAACGTGACCGTGCGCTACAGCTTCTTCTCCTACAACCGCTCTCTCGACGTTTCCGTTGGTCCGTTCTCCCCGCTGGAAACGAGCACTGACATTATCTGCGTTTCTTACCACTAACCAATGTACGTGGTGGCTGTGCAGGCGACAACTTCACGCTGCCGATGACGCCCTCGTTCCTCAAGTTCTCTCTTGTCATCACCACTTGGCCCTGGCTCGCCCCGTACACTGTTCCCTCACACCATTTTCTCAGAGAACGTTCAACGTTGCAGATCACCAGTTTTCCTTACGGATGGTGGATGCGCAGGAACAACAGCCTGAGGGTGACGCTCGAGGTGACGCCGGCGTTCACCAGCGAGCGCACGGTGGTCAACTACCCCAAGGACGACATGACCTCTCTCCTCCTTTCGTCTGCCAGCACATCGTCGGTGCTGGTGCGGGTGATCAACTTCGGCTTGGCCGGTGCCGATGGCCGTGAGAGGGTCGGGGTTGAGACCCACGCCAACGTCACGTCGTCAAGCCTCGTCTTTGCGATCGACCACTACACTGCCGACCTGGCCTACGACCCCGGTACGTACCACACATATCCCACATGCCTTTGGTTCATGAAATTGGTGGTTGCTGCCGTGTGTATGAAAGGTGGACAGGTCGGCGCTTAAAAGCAAGTGACGGAAATTTCGTGTTACACAGATCTGTCAGTGTTGGTGGGGCGACGGGATGAAAGTGGCGGCAGCACCGACCTAGCGCTGATCGTGGCCGTCTCGGTGGCGGTGCCCTTGGCCGTCTTGTTCGTGCTGGTGGTTATCGTGGCCTCCCTCATTGTCATCCGCCACCAACACCAAAGGCGCCAAAGGAGCTCAGCGGGACTCGTCAACTACGACGCGGACGATGGGTCCGACGCACTGTAGCCCAACTCCAATCATTTTTTTACCCGATCTTGGTTTAGAGATCCATGAGAAAAGTGTCCCATCACCAAAAGTGACCCACAAAATGGAACGGTGATCATCAGCACTAATGCAAGGCCCAACCGGCGGCCGTTGTCTTGTCTGCTTTCCGATAAAGTTCATCCGTGTGGAGGCCAACCGGGCGCGGAGCCCGACAGCCTGTGGAGCGCCGAGCTCGGAGCAATCTGTTCGCTGCTCTTTTTGTCTTACACATTGATGCCGTGGTGGTTAGGAGTACTCGTCGTGCTGGCAGCTTGCCCCTCGGCCTACGGGGCCAACACCGCCGCTTGCTGGGGTCTCAGTACGTAACCTCCACACATGCGAACTGATTGATTCCCTTCATTCCTTCCACCTCATCTGGCGATCCAGTTGTGGTTCAAAAACCTAACATTCTGTTCAACGCGTGAACAGACAATCATCAACAGTTGGGCAACCTGGCTACGGACAAGACACATCTTCGCTGCCGCTGACGGTCGATGCTGGCAGCCTCAACGTCACCAAAATCTCTCCCTCACCTGGGGATGGCAACCCACTTTACACTGGGTACTCCCTCGTTCCGTTTCAAGTGCTCACGATCATAGCGGTGGCGCTGAAGGTGATGCCAGCATTCACCAGCGCGCGCACGGTGGTCAACTACCCCAAGGACGGCATGACCTCCCTTCTTCTCTCGTCGTCCGATAACAGCGACCTGGTGGTGAGATTGATCAACTTTGGCTTGGCCGGTGCCGACGGCCAGGAGAACGTCGAAGTCGAATCCCACGCTAACGCCACGACGTCAAGCGTTGTCTTCGCGATCAACCACCAACGACCTGAACTACGACCCAGGTACCACCTCATCGGCATTAACATGATGTTGATGTCAACGTACACTCATGTTGGTCGCCACAGATTTGGCGGTGTTGGTGGGCCGCGCTGGAGAGGACAGTTGCAGCGGAACCGACCTGGCGCTGATTGTGGCTGTCGCCGTGGTCGTACCCGTGGCGGTCCTGTTCGTGCTGGCCGTCATCGTGGCCTCGCTGCTGCTCGTCCACTTCCAGCGCCAGAAGCGCCTTAGCTCTCTGCGCGCCGTGAACTTCAGCGGCGACGAGTCCGACCAACAGCTGTAACTAAATAATTCCGCCTTTTGTGGTTCGGGCAAGCAATTTACAGGAATATTAGTCTTACTTTCCAGAAAGGGGGTGATTGGCCAGCGCGGGCCGGAACACCACGGGCATTTGTTTTCGCATTCTCTTTGTGTATATTCTTTCGTCTTGTGGTGGGCATGTCATGGTTGGTGGCACTTCTCGCGCTGACGGCCTGCAGCTTTTCTTTGCCGGCGGCCTTCGGCGCCAACCCCAATGCCGTCTGCTGGGGTCGCAGTACGTGGGCCTCCCTCCTCTTCCCATGGCTTAGTCGAAAAGATAAGCCACCAACAACAAGATCACAGATGAAAATCAGCAGTTGGGAAACCTGACCTATGGATTGGACACGTCTTCGCTGCCGCTGGGGGTCGATAGCGGCGGCCTCTTCTTCACCAAGATCGCCCCAGCCCCCGCTCCTTTCACCTGTGCCTTGAGCTTTGAGGGTTCGTCTTGATTTTTCTTCCATTGGCCAAACAAACTCCGTGTAATTGGCTTGTTACACCGTTTACCTAATATTTGTAATATTCCACAACGTTCGTTGGCGCAGGCCATGCCTATTGCTGGGGTTGGAGTACGCCCTCGCCATCCTCTCACCAATTTAGGCGGTGTTGAACGCTCACATGTTGTTGCTTGGTCGTGTAGATGACCACCAGTGTGTAGCGGAGGGGTTAAATGCGGTTTTCCCGATCGACCCGACCAGAAGTGTAAACTCGGAAACCTTCACTGATCTGTGCACCAGCCCGTCGACGGTCTGTGGCATCCTTTCCAATGGTACTTCCCCTTCCTAGCACTCCGTTTCCACTGTTTGCAATCATCAAACCCTGCCCGGCTGTGTGTGGGTGTTGTCATTTGATCGGTTTTTCTTGGCACAGGTTCCGTTGCATGCTGGGGCAATAGTACGTTACACGACGCTCGACATAACACGCATTCCTACACTCAACAAAGTTGCATCAATCATTGCTCACACTTGGGCTCTTTCTCACAGATGCGCAAGGTGCGCTGGGTTTCGGCTTATCGGACAGTGTCCTCTCTACCTCTGCCAGTCCGCTATTGGTCCAAAACATAGGCAAGGCCACTGCAATCTCCTGTGGCACCCTTTTCAACTGCGCCCTCGTTTCTGGTACTCGCCCCTGCCGCTTTTAACTCCGAGCTTTGCTTCGGCCCCAACTCACTTTCTTGATGATCGCACAGGCAAGGCGTACTGCTGGGGCACAGGTACGCCGACGCCATCACTCCGGCCTGGTTCTTGTTCTTGGCCTCTTCTCACATCTCCTCCCTACACTCGCTCACGCTATACAGCAACGTATGGCCAATTGGGCTATGGAACGAACAACACTGTGGGCAGCCCGGTCCCCGTCCAAGTCCTCACCAATGCCACGAACATTATCGCGATCAGCGCCGGAGACACACACGCCTGCCTCATCGATTCGGGTACTCCCACTTTACCGCCACTGCAACCTTTCAGTATTGCACAATGGCTGAATTCACTCATCATGACGCCAACTCTCCCAGACAACCGAATGCAGTGCTGGGGCCATAGTACGTTCAGCTGGCGTGGCGTTTTACCTGTGATGGGTAACTGAACATTCGCAACATACCAATTCAGACGACCATGGCCAGTTGGGGATCAACAACACCACGGTTACCTTTTCTACGCTGCCGCTACCTGTGGCTGGGTTCTACAAGCAGGTGTCATGCAGCTACTTCACAACGTGTGCTATTGGCACTGGTGCAGCTTCTCCTTCCCCAGGGTTCAACTTTGCGCCAATGCTGAGTTTTTGTTCGGTGTTTGTGGTCATTGCCTGCAGATGACAAGGTCTACTGCTGGGGAGCCTGTACGGTTACTCCTCGCCCTGCGGTGATTCGGTTGTTAGCCTGGGGCTGACTGAATATGTGGTCAGCTGGGATTCTGCAACCTACAAGTCCTAAGCTCGTCCCCTCGCTCATTGCTGGCTTGCCCAGCCCCATCAAGCACATCAGCGCCGGCCAGGACGTTGCCTGTGCTCAGACATCCAGTACGCATCGTTCCATCGCATGTCTTTCTCTATCTTGCGCACACAACATTCCTCACCTATCTCGCCTCTCCAGATGGCACAGTGTACTGCTGGGGCATAGGTTCCACCCCCCCCNCCTTACAGCCAGTGCTCAACAACATCTCACCTTACGTTTCATTGCAACCACCAGCACTCTACGGCGAACTTGGCCGCGGCAACGTGTCCTCCGCATTTCAATCTCCAGCTGCGATTCCCTGTACCCACCACTCCTCTTCGTTGTATCGCCACACTCTTTACAAGGGTGGGGTTTGGCTTCTAACACCCTGTGCGTTCAAGCCACCACATTTGCGCAGGGATCGTTCACAGTTCCCAACAAGGGCTATAGTCCACTTCCCGTCGGTCATTCAGTGTGCGGCCTGTTGGACGTGCCGGCGCCGTCGCCGTCGCCTCCGCTCTCCCCCTCGCCTTCGCCTTCGCCGTCGGCGGTGCCCATCCCCCAGGCGCCCTTCGTGAAGCCCGTCTTCGACGACGTCATCCCGCAGGTCAAGCTCCTGCCCGTTGGTACGTCGCTCTTGGCTCTTCGCCGTTGCTTTTTGCGTCGCTTTCAGTCTTTCGGCTGACCTGTGCGTGGGGCGGGGGGTTCGTCAATGCAGACCAAGAGGGCGTGGTGGGCAAGCCCGACGACGGCGCTCTGTTCTCCTTCGTTTCTGTCGAAGAGGTGTCGACCAATGGCGTCGAGCGCAGCTTCTCGCTCGCGCAAGGTTCCCGCACCCTTGCCCACACATCTCAGGCGAAGCTCCTCTCATAATTTGGTGGTGGTATTGAAATGTTCATCAGCTCTGTGGGCGGCGGAAAACTTCGTTCAGGTGGGCGGCGGCGATGCCGTCACGGCCGTGGGATACAAGAGCGAGCTGGCCAACAACGTGACCGTGCGCTACAGCTTCTTCTCCTACAACCGCTCCCTTGACGTTTCCGTAGGTCCGTTCTCCCCGCTGGAACCAGGGATTGACAGTGCTCATCCATCGTGTTTCCTAACTTCAAGCAATGTACCTGGTGGGTGCAGGCGACAACTTCACGCTGCCGATGACGCCCTCGTACCTCAAGTTCTCTCTCGTCATCACCACTTGGCCCTGGCTCTCCCCGTACACTGTTCCCTCACTTCCTTTGGCCCTCCGTTCTTCTTTCATTTTTCCTCAGCTCACATCTTAACGGTTGGCGAGTGCAGGAACAACAGCCTGAGGGTGACGCTCGAGGTGACGCCGGCGTTCACCAGCGAGCGCACGGTGGTCAACTACCCCAAGGACGACATGACCTCTCTCCTCCTCTCGTCGTCTGGAAGCTCCACGTCGGTGCTGGTGCGGGTGATCAACTTCGGCTTGGCCGGTGCCGATGGCCGCGAGAGGGTCGGAGTCGAAACCAGCGCCAACGTCACGTCGTCGAGCCTCGTCATTGCAATCGACCACTTCGTCGACGACCTGGCCTACGACCCCGGTGCGCACCACACATATCCCACGTGTGACGATACGTTCAAGTGGTGCCGTCAACTGTGCTGATTGTTGATCGCCGACACAGATCTGTCGGTGTTGGTGGGCGGAAGGTCGGAGGACGGCGGAGGCGGCGGCACCGACCTGGCGCTGATCGTGGCCGTCTCGGTGGTGGTGCCCTTGGCCGTCCTGTTCGTGCTGGTGGTCATCGTGGCCTCCCTCATCGTCATCCGCCACCGACAGCGAAGACACCAAAGCTTGATAGGCAACAACATCAACTACGACGACAGCGGCAATGGGTCCGACGACTTGTAGGTGCCCACTGGCGCCACTCTCTTCTTTATTAACGTGCTGACGTGGCATTGAGCGGTGCCACGTCGGCAAGCAAGATACCAGGACAACGTCTGGGCAAGTGTAAACTTACACCAACATGGAATCGACATCAGATGGGCGGGGTGGGCCAACGTCAACAACGGCGCCTGGCTCGCCCCTGCTGCCCCGACATCAAAATCACACAAATCACCTTCCCAATTTTCAATCCACATCTTTATCGTCGGGCTCCTCGACGCCGGCTGCGGCCAAGGCGCATTTTCGTCGCTTGCGAACGAGGAGCGAGACGCACCGACGGGCCACGACCGGGAGCTACTGGCAGCTGGCCAGCGGGGTGGTGCAGCAGGTCGTGGCAGTCGAGCAGACCGCCATCAAGCAGGCCTTCTACAACACGGTGGCCAACCTGTTCCTCATCCTCACCTTGTGGGCCTTCTTCGTGCTCTACTTCGTCTTCGAACAGTTCGTCAGGCCCCTCCTCTGGGGTACCTCTCTCCTTCCTTCCCCATCCCAATCTGATTTATTATTTATTATTTATTATTTATTTATATTTAATCTATTTGTCGTGTAGCGGTGACGGTCGGCGTCTTCCTCCATCCGCTCAAGCAGGAGGCGATTCGACGCACGCGGTACTTGTGCGCCCTCTCCAGGCAGAGGGGCTTGAGTTGTGCTTACCTCACCGCACGCACGCACGCACGCACGCACGCACGCACGCACGCACGCACGCACGCACGCACG
>CDFB01065520.1:2464-14904 GCA_000826425.1 Acanthamoeba lugdunensis | reverse complement strand
TATCTCACAAAAGGCATGGGTGGTGATCATTCCCAACGGTGGGAGACAAGGGAGGAGGAATGCACACAGGGGAAAGGACAGAAGGTAAGAACAAAACTCGAGGGCAGAGAGCGGGAACGGACAGAAAGCGAAGAGGGCCAGCGGTGGGGCAGGCCGCTTCGTTAGGTGGGGCTTGTTAAACATTGGTTCTGGTCGGTGGCCGCTTCCGCCGTGGTGCGGGTCAATGGATCGGTTATTTACTTGGGGGTCGAGTGCTCCCAGTCGATGTCACCCTCCCGCGTGGTCTCGTAGATCGTCCTGGCCGTGTTGATGAAAGCCTGCAAAAGAGGAGAAACGGACACAGTACATCAGTGCAAGCTCGTTCGCACAAGATCGGTGTACTCGCATGAGCCAGGGAAGAGCAAAGGGTGGGCACCTGCTCGACGTTCTCAGCGGTCTTGGCGGAGGTCTCGAGGAAGAGCAGGTTGTGCTCCTTGGCGAAGGCAGCGCCCTCCTCCTTGCTCACCTGCCTCTTGCTCTCCAAGTCGCACTTGTTGCCGATCAGCATGATGACGATGTTGCTGTTGCTGTACTTCCTGCAGTCCTCGAGCCACGACGTAAGGTGCTCGAAGGTCTCACGCCTGCAATAAGATGGAGCACAGACCGGTTGTGAGTTGAATTCTCCAACGAGATTGCAAAAGGGGTCGAGAGATGGTGGCGAGCGTACCTGGTAATATCGTAGACGAGCAGAGCGCCAGCAGCGCCGCGGTAATAGGAACGGGTAATCGATCTGAACTTCTCTTGGCCAGCCTGGAAAAGAAGTGGGTGAGATCGTCTTGCACCAGATTGCAACCTTGATGCCAAATCTCAATAATTGACAGATCTCCATAGTTAATGGAACTGTTGTGCCACACGAACGGGGAGAATGGGATTTACCGTATCCCAGATCTGGAGCTTGACTTGGTTTTCCTCAATGGTAAGAGTCCTCGAGCCGAACTCGACACCAATCGTCAAATCTGCAAAAGGGTCTTACATGAGATGACAGGCCACGAAATGAGAAGAGCCCCGAAACGCACCATGGACAGGCTGGAAGCGCTTGTCGGTGAACTGGAGCAGGAGGCACGACTTGCCAACAGCTGCGGCGAACAGATTCAGATTCATTAGAACATACACAACAGAAGAAAATGGCAGATAAACAACATCAAGGCCGTCTTGGGCAATGCGATCCGTGTTCCCAGCAGCGCAAGTGCGTACCCGTGTCGCCGACGATGATGTATTTGAAGAGGTACTTGTAGGGAAGAGCTTGGCTCGGGGGAGGGGCAGCAGGCGATCCACCACAGCACGACATGTTTGTTGTTTGAATGGGAGGCGATTGGGGCTTGTTTTTTCTTCTTGATGCCGGTCCTCACAACTCGCGAGTTCTAATCTCTCTGTCTCGTGATCGATTTTCGAAAGAATTGGCCACCCCAAACGGGTTCGTTCCGGAGAATTTGGTTCGGAGTAATCGAATTCCATTCCTCGATGATTGGCCAGCCGAACGGCATTCAAAGAACGCTATGCCAGGAATGTAATGCGGTGGTGGAAAATGTACAGGCACAGAACGACAGGGACAAGCCCCTGTCTGCCCCAGGTGGTGTTTGAACTAC
This sequence comes from Acanthamoeba lugdunensis, assembly GCA_000826425.1. Classification (NCBI taxonomy): domain Eukaryota; phylum Discosea; order Longamoebia; family Acanthamoebidae; genus Acanthamoeba; species Acanthamoeba lugdunensis. The sequence continues at coordinate 13,279 of CDFB01065520.1, read as the reverse complement.
TTGTGCAGGGTCTTGGCCAGCGAGAAGGCGGAGCGCGAGCCGCCGGCACCGGAGGCGGCGGCCTCTTTCTCCTTCTCGGCCTGAATCAACCGCTGGTGGTGCTCGACGATCTCGTTGGAGATGGTCTTGTTCTTGGCCAGCCACGCCTTGACCTTGTCGTTCTTCTCCGACAGCTTCTGAATGAACTTGATGCAGGCGCCCACCGTCTCCTTGTCTGCACGGTTGGGTGTGTGAGTATGTGACATCGGTCATTCGAAGGTGCGCACACGTACTCGTTATGCTGCTGTGGCCGAGGGACTTGTGCAGCGCCACGAGAGCATACTCGATCCTCCAGTCTTGCGACGAGTCCTGTGTAAAGAGGGTGAGAAGAAGTAACGTGTGTCGTGTCATTTTGTGTGGTACCTGAATGAGCAAGAGGTGCTTGATGATGCGGAAGTAGAGCCGGAGCTGATCGGACGAGGCTTTGTTAAGGAGGTCCTTGATGTCGACCAAGAACATCTTCGACCTCTTGCGGTCCTCCCACGAGTAGTGCTTGAGGATATCGATCGTGGCCAGCGGGTCGGCCCCGTCCTTGATGAGCCGGATAATGAAGGCCTGCACAGGTACAGTTCGGGAAAGGAACAGAAGTTGCGCGTTGGGGCCTTAGTGCCGTGGAACGCGCAAACAAGGTAGAAGGCCGCGTCGTACCGAGTTGATGAGCAGGTCGCGGTCCTTGTTGGGCAACTCGAGTACGTTCTCGGGGTCGTACTGAGTGGGTGGCATCGAGCCCTTCTCGTTGCGGGGGTCCGTGTGGCGGACCAACACGGCGATGGTCTGCACCAGCCCCGCCAGGCTGGGCGCGTTCATCTTTGTTGCCGACGCCGTCGACGTCTGCCCGCCGGCCGTGGGTCGATAGCGCCTCGCCTCCTGCGCAGGAAAGAGAACGCAACAGCGCGGCTTAGCCTCACAAGCGACACCCAAAGGCGCGGCATTCGGCACGTACGTCCTTGGTTCCGCGTCGAAGGGCGACGGGTGCGAATTTGCCCGTCTGCAGGTAGAACTCGATGTACTCGCGGACGATGTGGCGAGCGAGGAAGTACTTCTTCTCTTCCAGGCTGGTGAGCACGAAGTCGTAGAGGAGATTGAAGTACTGCGCCGAGTGCCGCAGGTTCCTGCGCACGGTCTTCAGCAACGAGATGAGGAACTCGACGAACTGGAGCACCGCCGGCGGTTCCCCGTCCTGGACACCGTCGCCGTCGCCCTTTTCCTTGCCCTTGTCCTTCCTTGGCGTCCCGAGCTTGTCCTCCTCGCCCTTATCATCGCTATCGCTGGCCTGCTCAGATGTTGAGGTGTCAGCCACAGTGAGAAGACCACACACTCACCGCACACGCACACGCACGCACGCACGCACGCACACACGACTACGCATCACAAGCGAGCTCATGGTTACCATGGCTATGTAGCGCGGGTAGAGGTGTCGCTCCTGCGGGAGAAGCTGGTGCATGGCGTGCAGGATGACTGAGGCGAAGGCACGTCGGACCCGTTCCATGGGGCAGTGCAGCAGGAGCGACACGAACTTGTCGTCGTCCTTGCTCAGCATGGCCAAGAGCCAGCGGCACGCCTCGTGGTTGTCGGTGTACAGCCGCTTCAGGTGCTGCACCCAAACGTCGAACATGTGGGAGTCGGTGCGGGTGCGCGACCCGATCTCGATCATGAAGCGCGTGGTGAACTGGACCGTCGCCATGGTCGGCTCGCCCTTGTTCTCCGTCCCGTTGTAGAGATGCGTCACGTCCCACACAAACTAGAGCGGAGCACGAGTTTAGCTATGCTGTGCGGGAAGGTTGGAACGCAGCAGCGGGCGCGGCGCGTTTCAGATTAGGGCGGCGGGGCAACGCACCTTGAGGAAGTCATCGTCGTGAGCGTACTTCTCGGTCAAAAATACCCGGTTCTCCTCCCACACATAGTTCATGATCTCTTCCGGGATGATCGAGGAGGACAGGCCCTGGCGGAACCTCTTCTGCTGTTCGCGGCGACGCTTGAGCTCTTCCTCTCTGTTGAAGAGTACAAAAGAAGGAGGACAAGCAACACCAAGTAAGTAACGGTCTGTCAAACGAACCAGCCACACATCAACCAACCAATCGACCGTGCGTGTGCGGAGACGAACCGTTGCTTCTTTTTGACAACGTTGGCCAGCTTGCCGAGGAAGAGCAGGGCGAGGAAGGATGGCGACTTGGCCATCTCGCCGCCGGAGAACACCTGCTGCACGGGCAGCGGCTGGGCGTCGGGCGACGCAGGCTTCTCCTGCGAGACAGCCACCACCAGCTCGGTCGCCGCGCCCTCGTGCTTGTTGCCTTCGTCGCCGTTGGTTCCGGGGCCGTTCTCCGGTGACTCGGGCCGGGTCTCGTCCTTCTTGTCGTCGCGCTCGCCCTTGGGGCTCATCATGGCGGCCGCGTTCTCGATGTCGACCAGCGACGAGGCCGAGTGGGACGGGGTCATGAAAGGCTCCGAGCGCGAATCCTCGGACTCGTTTCCGCTGTTGTCCGCCACGCCGCCGACTGCCGCTTCGTCGTCGCTCTCCTGGTCGGCGGCCTTGTTGGTATCACCATCCTTCTCGTTGGAATCCGACGGCTCCGTCTTGTCGCGTCTCTTGCCCTTCTTCCTCTCTTCCTTCTCGAGCTGCCGCTTCGCTGTTGAGACACAGGCATCACAAATGCGCAGGATTGAGTTCATTGGCACACGCACACTCACCACAGCACATAGCCGGAGGATAAGGGGCGTACCCCAGTCGTTGAGGTCAACGTCCTTACGCTCGTAGACGAGGATGTAGGCATTGTTGATCTTCGGGCGCATGGCCTTCTTGGCCGTGCCCTTCTCCCGATCGTAGACCATCACCTCCTCCTCGCCGCCGAAGCACTCATAGGGGATACGATCCGCGCTGAACGGAATCACGTTGGTGTCGTTGAACTCGAACCATGCGGCCTCTCGCGACTCTTCCAACGGTACGCGCTCCTGTGTTGTTGATATGGGTGCAAGCGTTAGCCATGAACCACCAAGTGCATTGCGCATTCGCATTTTTGAGCTCTATGCGCGGGTGTGATATGTACCTTGATGAACGAGTAGTAGTGACCCGAGTCGGCGCTGCCCTGGTGCACCACGATGCCCACCAGCTGGTACTCGTAGTATTCGGGCGGGTAGCGAGGCACGTCGTCGTCGTCTCTGTCCTGGCTCATGCGCAGGTTGGCAGCGTCCAGCTCCTGCCGGCCGATGTACTCCTTCGTATAGGGCTCCATGTTGAGCGACATCGGGAACTCGCAGCGATCGTTCAACTTGACGTTCCGCATCTTCTCCAGATCGAACTCGAAGCGCTTGAGATGCAGCATCATGATGCGCGGCAGTTTCTGCAGCAGTGGTGTTGACGCCACGTTGTGCCGGGCGTCGACTTGGCGGTGAGTGTGTTGGCGCGCGTGTGAAACTGATACAAACGCGTCACGGGCGACAAGTGAGAGCGCGGCGAGAGGGCCGTACCGCAATGCAACACCGCTTCAGGGTGTCGCGGCCCTTCTGGCAAATCTCGCACTTGTACTTGTTCTCGCCCTGGAGCATCTCGCCAGCGATGAACAGCTTGAGCGACTCCTCGATGTCCTTCTTGTTCTTGATTTCGATCGACAAGCTGTAGAAGGGCTCCAGCCGCTCGGACCGATGGGTGCACTCCTTGGGGATGAGCTGATTCGAGAGCTCGCCGCCGAACACATCGCTCAGGAGCTTTTCTTCCTCGGATCCCTTGAGGTGGTCCTCCAGCTTGGCGAACAGGTTGTTGAAGAACTCGTTGGCATCCATTTGCTGTCCCGTGTTCACAGGCTTGCCGTCATAGTCCTACGCGTACAGAGCACCAGGTGCGCGGCGGTGAGCGTGGCACCGAGCGGCGGGGAGGGGGAAAGGGGAAGACAGAGAAAAACGAACCTTGTACGCCGCGCAGAACTCGATGGTGTCATAATAACGCTTGACGCTCTTCATCAGGTTGGAGAAGAGCACTTGCATCTGGTACAGCAGAGAATCGCTCTTGTCCGCCGAGTTGTCGTCGGCTGCGATGAACGGAAGATCAGCCACTTGCAAGCCGCTCACCCTCGCCTCGCGCGCCAACATGCCGCAGGAGAGGGGCGTACCGAGAAGGATGCCCTGCCTGAAGCGCGGGATGAGGAAGAGCTGCTGCATGAGGGAGTTCATGTAGCACGTCGCGCCCTGGTTCTGCAGGCCCACGTAGCCGTACTTGCTTCGCGGCAAGCGACCACCCACCATCCACCAGCCGTTGGGCTCAACTGCGTGATGGGGGGGGGAGGAGGTGAGGCCCTTGTGCGAGGGAGGGTGAAGGTAGGGACTGGGTTGGGGTGCGCACCCTTGTTGAGCTGAGAGTTCAAGAGTGCGACGAGCTCGCGGAAGCACTCCTCATTGTCCTTGGCCTGTCGTGAAGTGCAACGCCAACGCCATGTGAGAGGCAGCGAATATGCATGCGCGATATCAACCGGCCAAAGTCGGTCTTGGGAAGCGCACCAGTTCAGTGAGGAGCGAGAACGCCGCTGTGCGAGATTCGACAGTCTTGCACTTGGGAGGCGCGGTGGGTCCGTGCTCTTCCGCCGTGGGCAAGGCAAAGAGACACTGCTCGAACACTTGGCCCACAAGCCCGCCCCTGCACCGCGCCCATACGCACACGAGGGGATCAGCACTGCATAAAGGGGGCAATAAACCTGCAGTGGGTGATGGAGCGGCCTAGCGTACTTGTCCTTGGTGCACTCCGACTTGAGCTCCGGGTATTTGCGAATGAGACCGCGGACGATTCCCAGCATTCCGATGATGACCTCGTCAACAGGTCCGTTGCCGGAGCTCTGTTGTTTTGGAGACAAGACAGTGTGGAAGCTCAGCCATTCAGGGCGGCGAGGCTCTCAAAGTGCGAGTATGTCAGGCGCACCTCACGAACTGGCGCGAGTCGGATCTGGAGGAGCAGGTCGTGGAGCAGCTTGCCCGCCATTTGGGCGTCTACGCCAGCCTTGTCGTTCTTCAGCAGGCCGCGCAACAGCGAGAAGTACTAGTACCACCCATCCGAACCATCAGTCCATTCCACACGCGAGACAAAAAAGGGGGAAAAGTGACAGTGAGGCGGTAAGTTCGAGGGTCGAGTGGTACCTGCTGGCAGGTGGCTGAGTAGGAGGTGATGCCGGGCAAGATGGACAGGAGGGCCTCGAGGAAGTGCTTCGCGGGCGGCTCGGCTCCGAGCTTCTGGAGGGCCTCGCTCTCGACCTGCTGCGAGAGGCGGAGCATATCGTCGGCCGCAGCCTGCCGGATCTTACGCACGGGCGCGGCCAACAGCAGCCGCTCCACCCACCCGTCCTGCTTCTCGTAGTCGTACAGCTGCTCCAACAGCTCCACCTGCTCGATGACATCGCGTGGTGAGTGCCTGGCGTGATGCGAAATGTACATTGGGAGAGAGGAGCGGGGCACCTTGGCGATGACAAAGGTGACGAGGAGGTCCAGGGCGTGCTTGACGACCTCGCCCGAGCTGAGGGCGGTGGAATTGTCGAGGGGCGATCGCGGCGACGGAAGGGTGGCCGAGGGTGTGGCGATCACGGTCTCGGCGCCTCCGACTTCCACGGTCGCCGAGGCCGACAGTGAGTCGTCGCGACGCTGCGACTCAGTTGGCTCCTCCCTCTCCAGAGGCTCCTGCTTCGACTCAGCTGAAGACGGCATCAAAGCGCACAAACGGCGTCAGTTGCGAGGCAACGAGCAGGAAGCGGCGAGAGATGTAAAGTGAGCCGGGTACCTGCGGCGGATGAAATGACTTGAAGCAGCTTGTTCACCATTTCGCTGAGCTTGACATCGGCGAAGAGCTCCAGGTTCACCTGCGCCTTGCTTCCCTCTTGCTCTTTGCCTGGTGATCGCACGAAGGAATCATGAGCGGGCGGACGGTTACGACACCAAAGGAGGAGTTGGATAGGGAGGAGGGGCAGTGGACGAACCGCTGAGCGTGATCGCATTGATGATACGCAGGAGAGAGGCGAACACGGCGCGCTGGCCGGGGTTCGAGGGATCGTTTTCGATGGACATGAAAAGGCGCACCAGGTGCTTGCCTCCGCCCAGCGATACAAACCTGCTGATGCTCTCGACATCGACCGTGCTCTGTTCCACGTGCACACGGAGGTGAGCGAGTTGGTACGACGTGCAGCGTGATAGCGGTGCCGGATGTGTACCGAGTCGCTATCGAGAGGGGTGATCAGCTTGCCCACAACATCGAGCGAGTAGATCAGCTTGTACAAGTGCTTGGGGTTGAACAGCGCATCCCAATCAACATCGGCGCCTAATAATCAACCAACCAACCGATCAATGAGTAAAAGCCGGGTGTCAACGAGAGAGCAATGGGAAGAGGGTAGGGCGGGGGCACGTGCCGACGCTCCTGAATTGCTGCAGGATCTTTTGGTTCGTGGGGAGCAGGTTCATCAGCTCCCACACCTGGCGGCCGATATCGTTGCCGTAGTCCAGAAGATCGTACAGACGATCGAAGTTGCCCTCGCTCGCCAGGATCCGCGCCGGGTGGTGCACGCTCTCGGCCTTGGCCTTGTTCAAAGTCTGTTGTTTGGGTTCGAACACCACCGATCAGTACCGCTGCTTCGATGATGCGAAGTAAAGAGGAGAAGAGGAAGGAAGAACGCACCTCCGACGACGCGCTCTTGCTGCTCTTCTTCTTGTCGGCGGTGAGGGTGGACGAGGAGGCCGCGGCGGCGGGCGATAGCGACGACGAAGTGGTACCCATACCGATGGCATTGGCAACGCTGCCCATCATGGTGGTAGGCTGCGCGTTGGGCGCCGAGACGACGGTCATGTGGCGATTGGTCTGCAGTCCGAGCGCGCCCAGCTGCGTCTGCAGGAACTCGAAAATGAGGGCGTCGATCGGCACGCCCTCGTTGACCTCCTCCTGTACGACGGAGCTCTGTCCACCGGGCTTCTTGCCCTTGGTGTCGGCGCTCTTGCTCTTCTTGGGCTTCTTTCTCACCTCGCCCACGCGCTCGCGCAGCTTGACGAAAATCGTGTATCCATCGCCGATCTTGTACTCTGCGGGCCAGCACACAACAGAAAGGATGAGCCTCCTGCCCAATCGTAATCGTAATCAAACGGTTGCGAGGACGAGGTACCGTAGAAGGTTTTGTCGTCGTCATGCAGCTCGCGCGTCTCGAAGATGAAGACCGACAGCAGCTCGGGCGGGCGCTCGACAATCTGGCTCACCTTGCGCTTGAGTGCGCCCAGCGTGTCGCGGCTCCTCAGGTGCACCGTGAAGGAGGGCTTGAGGTCAGTCTTCACGTAGAACGAGATCGGCGGACCCATGTCGGCGCCTCGGCGCGTCACAAGGGTGCCGCTGGGCCCGCTTACGGTGCCGCCAGCCTGCGCGGGGGCACCCGCCTGGGCGGCAGAGGCCGCGCTCGTAGCCGCGCTAACTGCCGCTGCCTTGCGACCGCGGGCGTCGAAGTCTTCCACAAAGGTCTGCGCCGCATTACCCAAAGGGGTGGGTGAGGACACACACATACACGCAACCCTACATGGAGGGAGGGGGAGAACCTTGAGAAGGGTGAGACATCGCTGAATGCGCTGCTGCGAACCAAGAGGAGCAGGAGAGTCGGGCTTCAGTGTGGCGGCCTCCTTCGACAGATGTGACATCGCCGCGCCGATGTAGGCCTCCCGGATCTTGCCCACCTTGGCCTTCAGGCTTTCGCCGCTCACCTGCAATGAGCTGGCAGTGAGCACTGTATGCGCGGTGGTGAAACGCAGACCGCATGTGGCGTACGTTTTGGTGCAACTCGTTGAGGGTACGAATGGCCGCCTGGGACACCTCGACGTCTTGAGCGTCGAGCGCAATCTGCCAGAGGTTGTCGATGCCGATGAGGTCGGGCGAGGCCACGTAGAGCTCATCGGTGGCCTTGTCCACCCGCTTGAGCCTGTCCTTCTTTTCGTTGATGGCCAAGAAATAGCGGTGGAACACGTTGAAACCTGCCTGGTTGAGGAGCGTGCAGTCCATCTGCGCCATCTTGTCCACGAACAGGTGCTGGATGACCGACTCGTCGAATGCCTGTAGAACCGAGCGACAGAAACATTATCTTAAGATTGTACTTTCTCTGGCATAAATGTGAAGCCAGCTACGCACCACAAAGCCATCGGGCTTGTTGGCGCTGGACTTCTCCAGCCACGCGAAACAGGCCTCTCGCTCTTCGGGGACGAGAGCGTTCGTGATCAAGTTGTCCCAGAGCACGTCGACCTGGGGCCGTGACAAAGAGAAAGCGTTGGGAAAGGGCGAGCGGAGTGTCTGCAAGCTCGAAAGGTACCTGGGCAGCCGTCAAGGTGGACGACGAGTTGACGAGCAGGAACTCGAGGAACGAAAGCCGTATCTTGATCTGTTGCATGTGTGTGTAGCGCATCAGGACCACGCGACCCTTGTTTTTCTTCTTCTTTTTCTTCTTCTTGCCTCCGTCGTCCTCGCTCTCCTACACCACGCGTTTGACAAAAAGGTGGCGTGAGCGACCGCAAAGGGGTCCCCCTCCTTACCACGAGGCCTGAGCAGGCTTACCTCGGCACTGTGCACCTCTCGCTTGTACTTCTGCAGGTCGGTAAAGAACGCGTCGAGGAGCTTGTACTTGCGGGCCAGCGCGTCCACCACCTTCTTCCTCCCCTTCTTGGGGTTGGTTTCTGCACGAGGCAAATAACGCACAAACACAAAAATCGGACAAAGCAAAAGGTCATCAATACCAAAGCCTTCAACGGAGTGGGTGTGGAGGAGTCGGCGCTGTACCGACGATTTTGATGAGAAGCTCGAGAGACTGGGGCATGCAGACGCTCTTCATGAGGTTCTCGGCACAACGCTCGGTGTAGGTGGTCCGCACCGGCGCGACAAGTTCGAGCTTGAGCAGCTCGACTAGGTTGTCAAAAGCACAGGTGGCCAACGCGTCCTGGATGCCCTCGCCCTCTTGCATGGCCAGCTTCCACAGGACGTCCATGCCGTACCAGTTCTTCTTCCCCGAGTTCTGTTGTGCCATCCCAAGAGGTCAGCAAAGAAGAAAGACGGCAAGCGAGAAATGCTCTCGAGCGAGCAGAGGTTGACGATCGTACGTTGGCCTTGATGCCGATGACCGTGAAGTCGTGGACCAGGATGACAGTCTCGGCGTCGTACCCGTTGATGGGCGTCTCCATGATCCGCGAGAAAATGTGGTCTGTTGAGTAAAGAAGACAACGATTGGTTAGCCAGATGGGCGTGCGTGTTGCGAAGAGACTTCTGCGAGGAGTACCGATGGTCTTGTAGGGCAGGTTCTGGCCCAGGCTCACGATGGTCTCGAAAATGACCCGCTTCTCGGACTCGTGTCGCCCGAGAGAGGCTTCCCAGAGCATGTCGAGGTCCTCCACGGCCAGCTTGTTCTTGCTCACGAGGAAGTTGAGGATGCCCAGCGACTGGCGGATGAGCTCCACGTGCGTGTTGGTGAAGAGAAGCTTGAGGATTTCGTTGTCCAGCAACCACGAGAGAACAAAGTTGGGATCGATCGGCTTCTCCTCCACCTCCTTCTTCTCGCCGTCTTGGCCCTGTGCTACTCCGCCATAGCCCGGCGCCACAGCGGCCGTGGCCACCGCAGCAGTCGCCTGCAAACGCAGCGTTAACGTCACAGTCGTGCCAGGCAGGCCTCGGGCTTACGAGAAGAAGGGGCGGAGCGCTGTGGTACCTGCTTGGTCTTGTTCCAAAAATAAGCCAGGGAAGACTTCTTGTCGTCCTTAGGCGTCGCGCGGGCGATCATCTTCCTGATCAGCTTGAGGCCGTTCAGCCTTCGCTCCAGCACGTTGGACTTGAGAGACATCAACGCAGCGTCCAAGTTGAAGCCTGAACAAACACAGTTGGAGGGGCAAGAGGACGAAACAACGAAGGGTGGTCAGCCCAAGGCCAGTTGGTGGCGGTTAAGATCGGCTGCCGTACCTTCGATGACCTTGTCAATCTCCTCCGGCGGCATGATGAGTCCCAGCAGAGCCTTCAGCGACTTGGAGATGTCCTTGAAGGACGTCTTGGCGTCCTTCTTCATTTCCACTTGCGTCGCCTCCAACAGCTGGTGGAAGATGGCCTGCTGGACCTTCGGCACGTACTCCTTCACAAAGTCTCTTCGCAAGACCTTGCTGGTCTGCGGTGACACGGCGAGGTGAAATGAAGCGGTGAGCAACCGTCCGCGTCATGAAAAACACCAACCGTGAGCGCTCGCAAAACAGAAGAAGAAGAGCGGAGGAGGAGGACGTACATAGACGATCGCCCGGAGGAGGAGTTCGATTACGGGCAGAGGGGGCTTGTTCTCCTTGTCGAGCAGTCTGTCCATGATGGCGTCGAAGCCTCCTCGCTTGCCAAAATATTCCACGCTGATCAGGTAATGCGTAGAAAGAGGCTCTCCTTTCTAGACGAGTACGCAGCGGGTCAGATGGGCTGCACATTTGCATTTATAGGGCAATCACGAGCCAAGAGGAAAGGCTGCGTACCGGGTTGATGTACACAAAATCTCCCTGCCAAGAGAGCTCTCTGTCCTTCGCAGGGACCACCTCGTTCTTGGCAAAATACTGGTGTGGCGTGCGACACAGCGCAGCAATGAGTGAAAGTCGGCGCCCACCGAGGAACAAACGACAATCGATCGGAGCCGGTCCGGATTCGTGAGGAAGGAGGGACGAGTGCACGGCGCGGCGACGTACCTCGTGGATCTTCTCCATGATCTTCGGGTAGTGCTCCTTGTCGGGTCGCTTGGAGAGCTGGTAGAAGTCCTGATCGGGCTGAGTCAAAATACA
>CDFB01065459.1:24394-50529 GCA_000826425.1 Acanthamoeba lugdunensis | reverse complement strand
CATCGACCTCCGCGCCTGCCGCTGTCCCGTCGGGGCAGAAGCGCACTGTTGACGATGCACCGCCGCTGTCATCTGCCTCGCCCTTCTCCTTCACCAGCTCCGGACAGTCCGCCGCCCCTGCGGGAACCGAACGGAAGCCCGCGTCGGCATTCTCGTTCCTTTCGGGCTCCTCGGCGGCGAGCCCGTCGTCTGCCTCGAGCATGTTTGCCTTTGCTCCCGCGACTTCGAGCACGTCCGGCGTCGCGGCGGCCGAGCCTCCCACCAAGGACAGTGGCTCGGGTACAACTCAGGAAAAGTCACAGGGCGATGCTTCCGCCGCGGTGCAGCCTCCCAAGTTCTCGTTCTTGCCCACCCCCGACAAGCCCAACACGCCGCCAAGCCAAGGGGGCGACTCTACCAGTGGTGTACCTTCATCACCAGCCGGTCTTTTCGGTACTCTCCCCCTCCCTCTCTCTCTCTCTCTCGACACGATCGCACCTCACCGTCTCCTTATCGATACAACAGGCGGGCCGTCTCAGTTTACGTTCGGCAACGTGCTTGGCGGTAGCGTAAGTGACGCGCCCAACACAGCGAAGGACGACGAAGACGACGAGGACGACGACGAAGAAGAAGGCGAGGACCGAGAGTACGATGACGAAGACGACGAGGAGGATGAAGATGATGATGAAGAAGGCGAGGAAGGTGAGGAAGACGAGGACGACGACGAAGAAGATGACGATGAAGAGGACGACGGCGATGAAGAGGACGAGGGTCCGTCTAGAATCGAGCGTACTGGAAGCGCTAAGCACAGCAGGACATCACGCAACTCCTATCGCCGGAATGACGACGATGAGGACGATGAGGACGATGACGTGCCCGCCTCGTCCTCGTACACCACCGAGGCCTCCTCCTTCTCCTTCAGCACGCCCTTTGTCGCACCTACTCTGTCCGAGACCGCGCCGGCCTTCAGCTCCTCCTTCTCCTCCTCCTTCGACCCCTCCGCCGCCGGCACCTCTTCCTTTGCCTCGGCCTTCAACCCGGGCTCCTCCTCCTCCTCTTCGACTCCGGCCTTCTCTTTCTCGCCTGCGGCTTCCTCTTCGACTTCGGCTTCCTCTTCGACTTCGGCCTTCTCGTCGTCGTCGTTCACCCCCGCGGCAACGGCGCCATTCTCCCTGGGCGGCAGCGACCCGGCGAGTGGCGATGCCGCCGCCGGCGGATTCTCTCTCGGCAGCGCCTCCTCCGCGTCTGCAGGCGGCCGTCGCCTGATCGCCGCCCGGCGAAGGGGCGGGCGCTGAAGTGGTCGACCGCTACGCCAACCGCCCGTGTACCACTGCCCCGCCAATAAAGTGCTTTTGTTGAACAAAATAGGCCCAAATTGTTGCGTTGGTGCGTGAAATTCGGTGGATTCTGCAGGGTGGCGGCACGGAGAACTGGGCGGGAAGGCCGAGGATGCCTGAGCGGCCACGGCAGCCGGCGCTGGCCTCAGACACAGAACAGAACACTACTAACTTCAACAAGAGCATGAGCAAGAGAGCAGGGCACATGATGAGGTACCGAACGCTAGTCATTGTGGCGTGCCTGCTGCTGGCCTTGGTGGCGTTGAGCTGCGGCGCTAAGGTACGGCACTCCTATCTGTCAGCTGAGCTGGGGGCACTGCTGCCTGTGGAACTTAACTTTTGTGTTCGCAGGACTCCAACAAGTTGACCAAGAGGGGCGAGAAGCTGCACAAGATTCTGAAGCTCATGGACGAGCCTACAGTCGATTCCAAGGAGCTCCTCAAGACCGGCGTACGCTTCCACTTCCGGCGAGGGGGGTTGTGCGCACTCAACCATTAACATGTCGTCAGGAGAAGCACGGGCATGTGACCGAAGAGTGGCCGGCCTTCACCCAGGACGTGCAAGATCTCCACATCAGCATTCTCGGCGTTACCGTATGTAAACCCCTCCCCTCGAACAGGCTGCCGGTCAGTACGGACTCGCTGACACGACACACACGACACATGCCTTCAGAAAGAGCTGGCGAAGGAGGTGAAGGAGGAACTGTTAAAGGAGCTCAAGACTGAGGGGCCCAACTTCCGGTCGAGGTGGCAGAAGGCCTACGACAAGGCCAAGGAGACCATCGGGGCCATCAAGGCGGGCGATGTCAAGCAAAAGCTCAAGGAGCGCGTGCAGGACTTCGAGTCCAAGGTCAAGGCCGGCGTCGAGAAGGGGGCCGAAAAGGGCGCCCTCAAGGGCAAGTGGAAGAAGGTGAAGAGCAAGCTCATCGAAGAATTCGAGACGGTCGAGAAGCTTGTGCAGGAGGAGCTCGCCGTTCTCGCCACCAAGATCGACAAGATCTTCCACCGCGTGCATCACCACATGGCACACAAGGAGGTACACACCATACACGCACGCCCACAGCCGAAGTGGTCTCCCTAACTCCTATGATCAATTGTGTTGACACCGGTGTCCAGCACCACCCGGTGCTCAGATGCGGACGCTGCGGCAAGCAACTCACACTCAAGGAGTTCTTGAGTCACTACCCCGACCTGACGGTCGAAGAGGAGGAATGGTGGAACGACCTTGATGTCGAGAACTTCTACCTGTACGCCACGACCGTCCGCCCCCATTAGGTGTGCTCTTGTTCTTTGTTTGCTCACTACGTGCTCGTATCGCGCGCGCGTGTCGCAGGGGCTGGCCGGAGTGGGCCAACAGGTATGCGGTCAAGTGTCCCCAGTGCGGTGCCACCGACTGGGTGGGGGTTGATTTCGTGTCTGCCGAGGAGGAGCACAAGCTCGAGGAGCAGGCCTTGGGCGAACAGCCGGACGCGCAGCACGACATACTCGAGTGAGCTTGCACGAACCAAAGCAGAGCCTGCCATCACCAGACACAACTTTTTTACACCACACGCATCTTTCCGCGCACTAATGTAGCGCGTGATTGGTAGTAGGAACATAGCGTGGTGCACTCCATGCTGCACCAATGGGCAAGTTTCACTTTAGAGGAAAAGGCGATAACCAGGGCTGGGGTCTCCCACTAAAAGCGGGGGACTACTGCAACACTTTACTTCAACATCCACACAACACACAGCCATGGCGGACAAAATCATGCAGTTGGTGTCTGGTACTTGCACCCCGGCTCGCACCTGAGCGTGCCGGCCATTGACCGTGATCATGTTTCACTTTGGGGGCGTGCAATGCAGGCTTCACCGCCTCTCGCGTTCTGTTCAGCTTCACCAAGCTGGGCGTGGTGGACATCATTGCCTCCGCCGGTCACGTGCGTACCACAACCCAAGAAACCCACAGCGCAACACTGCCGACACTCATTCGCGCTGTGACACGTGCAGTCACTGTCGGCCGAGGAGATAGCCCAGAAGGTTGGTCCCGACTACCAGCCCCAACCCTTCTTCCGCATGCTCCGCTTTGTGGCCAGTCTAGGCCTGCTCGACATGTTCGACGGCCCTCTCGACGTACGTATCTGCAGCTTCCCTCTACCCCCCCCCCTCGCCACCAGGCCCCTGGTCAAGGTGCCCTCACACTCCGCAACCGGTTGATCACGCAGAACGTGGAATACCACAAGACTTGCAAGTTCGACCTCAACGAAACGAGCCAGCTCTTGCGAGAGGGAACTCCCATGCGCGACATGGTGCTCTACAGAGGAAGCGACGCCCTTTACGCGTACGTTTGCAGGCCCCCGAGAACGTGCTCATAATGTTGACCTTAGGTCTTTGTACAGGCTGTGGGGCGGCTTCGGTGGTTCGCTAAAGGAGGGCAAGTCCGCTTCGGCGGCTACGTTGGGTGTTGAGAGCTTTTGGGATTACCTGCAGCAGCACGAGGAAGTCAACACGGTAAGTCCGCGCTCCAGCAACTGTAACTAATTAAGGGCTGATTGCTCTGGTTCGATTGCTCGCTCACTCTCCCGCATCACTCAGTTCTTCAACTTGGCCATGAGCGCCAACACGGCCCGCAACACATCTCAGGTGTTGAGCAACTATGACTTCACCAAGGTCACCTCGGTAGCCGACATAGGAGGCGGTCTGGGCAGGTACCTCGCTCTCTCGCATGAAGACTGCACATTGGTGACTCACTGGATTGTGAGTCACAGCCAGCTGTTCGCCATCCTGCGGGCGTTCCCAAACATCACGAAGGGCCACCTCTTCGAGATACCCAGCGTGATCGAGAAGGTCATGGTGCCCGATGACCTCAAGGACAGAGTGGAGCTGCACGCAGGTAGCTTCCTGGCTGCTGAGGCGGAGACCAACATCCCGACCGGGGTCGATCTCTACCTGCTGAAGTCCATCATCCACGATTGGGCGGACGACGAGGTGCGTCGCATCTTATACCACTTGCCAGAGGCCGAGTTAACAAAGCGACGATCAACAGGCACGGCGCATCTTGCAGGCCACCCGCAGGGCCATGGGCCACCAGAGCAAGGTGCTGGTCATCGAGTCTGTGGTCCCGCCAGGCAATGGACCCTCCTTCTCCAAGGCTCTCGACCTCCGTAAGTCCTCCCTTCGCCTACCACATACCAACACACGCACACGCACAACTCCCCGGTTCCCCGTACTCACGGATAGGCCACGGACTTACGGAACAGACATGATGGTGGTTCTCGGAGCCAAAGAGCGCACGGAGGAAGAGTACCGGCAGCTGCTGCAGTCGGCCGGGCTGGAGCTGACGCAAGTGCTCGCCCCGCAACAGCAGCTCAACCTGGTCGAGGCTCGACCTGCCGCTGCTGCTGCCCAAACCAAGGCCTGACGCCCCTACACCCAGTCCTAGGCATAAAGCACAGATCAGATGTATTTCCGCTCGTGACCCTCACCGATTTCGTCGTGCGTGAAGAGCCCATCGCTCTCGGCCACGACCCAGTGGGGCAGCAGCCACTCGTCCGAGTAGTAGGTCCCAAACTCGAACACCTTGTTTCTGTGCTTCTGCGCGATTCCATGCTGCGGTGTGATCGATCCACCCTTCAGTCACACGCCGCACTCGGGGCACATTGAATGCTGGGGGTGAGGCCGCTGTGGCGTACCATCATGTCGAGCCACCATTTCCTTCGGAACATGATGGGGTTGTTGGTCCAGCCGCACTGGCCGGAATCGAAGCACCAGTAGTTGAAGTCACACCCACACCGCCACATCCTTGTGGTGTCGTTGGTCGGCGCACCGCAAGACACCAACTCCATTACAAACTCGACTGTGCCACACGAATAGCCGCAGTTGCGTCGGTGTACCTGTTGGGATAGCGGCTCAAGAGCACCTCGTCGCTTTGGTAGTGGTAGATGTTGCAGAACAGGTGCGGCTCCCAGCTCGCCCGAGTCCGTACCTGGCACGGTGTGAGAGGTTACGGGCGATCGGTCGGGCTGCCGCGAGTGGATAGAGGGAAGGAGGACTACTACCATGCTGACGCCGATGTCCCAGTCCGGTGGCACGGTCTTCCGCGGGCTGACGTTGGGGAAGCCAAAGTTCCACCGCGAACGGAACTTGACCAGGTCGGCCCGGGAGCCGTTTTGCCGGGAGAACATCAGGCGCTTCGCCAGGTCCAGCTGTTTGAACACCGTCGCCCGGGATTCTACGAGCTTCCAGTCTTTTTCCAGGAGGAGCACAAACGGGCTCTTCACCGCCTGCATCAGCCGGGCTGGTCGTGGCCATAAGACACGCATCAGCAGTCGCATAATGTGATAGCAAGACTTGATCGTTGATGGAAACAACGAACCCAGTGCGCTGCTGATGCCTTGGCTCGTCTCGGACGTGAACACGGTGAAGCCGTGGGACCTGGCCAGACCAGTGATCTGATTCCGCGAGCCGGCGTCTCCGCCGTCGATGTTGAGGTACCTCTCCTGCGCGTAGTCGAGGAGCCCATGCCTCTGCCAGGACTTGAGCGCATTCGCCAGGCTCGCCAGCTCACTGTGCCCCAGAAGCTTGTGAGTTCGCATTGAAGGCTTTGGGGGAAGGAAATCGGTCTAGCGAGCCCCACGTACTCTTGAACAGTGACGATGATGGCCAGCGATTGGTCCGCCAATCCGGGCACTGGCTCCGGCGGCACGCAGCAGTCCGCACATTTTTGCTGCGGCGGCGGGTGGAGGTCAGTCGAGGGCGGCCAGCTGCGCATTGGGAAGGCGGGGAAGTGGACGTGGAAGTGGAAGTGAGGCCACCACCTGCACCCAACCGGGCGGAATGATCTTCTGGGTGAAGCGAGCGGCCGAACCTCCCGAACCACTGGGACGAGCGCAGATGGCGGAGTGGTCCGGGTGAGATGACATCCACTCGGGGACCTCCCGCCGCAACTTCATCTTCTTCGCTGCGCTGGCGAGAGCGGGAGAAAGAGAGAAAGAGAGATCAGTGGCCAGAGCACAGACGGGGGGACAGCGTACTGGAGTAGGTCGAGGCAAAGACCGAGCTCACGCAGTGGCCAAACAGGGACGCCTTGTCCACGGTGCCAGGTGCAGCGCAGGCGTCGCCCATGATCGGAGTGCAGTGTGCATGTCGGGCGCACTCGTCCACGCTCATCAGAGTTTCACAGCGGACCACCCCTTCCGCTTCTTCGCTGCGCCACTCGCCCCCCGAATGAGTGCACGTCCACACCGCACACACCACATAAGGCAGACTTGCTGGTGGTACCTCGCGGTGCCTCGCGGATAGGCCTCTGGGGCCACCGCGTCGTCGTGTGTCTCTTCCTCGGGAAGCGGCCCCATCCGCAAGGACGCTTCGTCATCCCTGCTGGCCACGGCAAAGAATGAAGCAAAAAAGAGAAGCGAGAGCGAAAGAGGAAGTGGGGGGGGGGCAACCTGGCCAGGACGGGGGGAGCGGGCGAGTACTGGAGCACGACAAGGAACAGCAGCACGAAGGTGCCGCAGATGAGCAACAAGAACCCACACCACTGCCTTCGCAGGTGCGTGCCTGTGCTGCTCTTGTGGCGCGCTGGCTTCATCTTTTCCTCTCTTCTTCGTTCTTGTTGTTCAAGATTTTAACCCCGACGTCTCTCTTCTTCTTCTTCAACGCAGAGCTGATGTGTTGACGATACAACAAAACAAGTGCAACACTTGAAACATGTACAATGATAATGATAATACTGCAGCAAGGCAGCCGCTGGTCCTGAGATGCCTCAGTCGATGCCTCAGTCGCCGATCTTCCTCCTCTTGGCGGTCCTTGTTTCTGCGGTGAGATCCACGCCGGCGTCGTCATCGCCCTCCAGCTCAACTTCCTCCTGCGAACGCAGCCACGATAGAACACCCGACCGGTCGGTAAGAGGTCCGCAGCTCGAATTCAACCACCCGAGACGGACACGGCGCAGCACGACCGTACCATGATCTCCTTGTCCTTCTTTCCTGCTCCCTCGCCGACTTGCTTCACAACGTCCATGCACTGTGCGAAAGAAACGAAGTGAGTTGGTGCCCGTAAGAACGCAAGACACTGAGGGCTGCAGTGAGAACAGGGGCACAATACCATCCTCTTGCGCTTACGCCACTCAAGCTGGAAGCAAACCAGTGGATGAAACAGATCGTGAGCAGAGGATCAACACAAAGGCAGGTGGCTGGTGAAGGGCCCGTACCCGCACGAGCTCATATTGCTTCTCGGCCTTGTCCTTGTCCGCTTTCGAAACCAGTTTGGCTCCGCCCCGCAATCGGGCGAGCTTGGTCTCCAGCTCGGCATTCTGGAAAGTGCGTGAAATCGTGAGCGAGTGTTGCACTGGGTCAGGAGTAGGAGCTAAGGACGGGCAGTGGTGGGTACCTCTTTAGTCAGCTTTTCGATCTCGGCATCGGCCTCCTCGTTTGTGAGCGCATTGTTCAGCGACGAGATGCCTGGGTGTTGAGTGGAGGGTGAGCCGCAAGTCACAGAGTGCTGCGAAGGAGAACAGCGCGTACGGCTGCCGATTTCGCCGAGCTCGCTGGCGATGGTCTTCTTCTCTGTCCGCAGACTTTCGATCTCTTTGTCAAGCTTGGCCAAGCCCTTGGCATCGGCGATCACAAGCCCCTCCTGCATTGTACGCACAACAACAACAACGAGGCAGTGGTCAGTCACACGGGCCCATGTGCCGAGAGGGCAAAGGAGGAGGAGGGTCCTACCTGCGAGGCCCAGTAGATCTTTTGCTTGCCCTTGAGCTTCTCTACGACCTTGCCGGCAGCAGCCAGATCAGCCATCAGCTTGACCGCTTGGGTCTTCTTGACAGCCCCGTGCAGGTTTTCGAACAGCATCACCGCGTTGAAGGGACGATTTTGCTGTGTAGTACGATTTTAAATGGAATTTAATAAAGACATACCTGGCCACGAGACAGCGAGGTGACGTACCGTCTTCATGTAGTCCAGGATGATTTTCTTGGCTGCGAATAGGACAGTGTCAGATTGAATGTGGCACATTATGGCGATGAATAGGAATAGCACCTTCGCCATCAGGTGCTGCCTTCACCTTGTCCTTCTTCTTGTCGGCCATTGTGTAGTGGTGATCTCTGCTTGATTTGCTGTGTAGAAAATTAACGGTTGAAATCAATATTATCACCTACTGTGATTCTTGGAAATCAACAAAAAAACAAAATAAAAACAATGAATTTGAAAAATGCATGGCCGTTTTGTGGGCGCACTTTTGGCGCGCAACGAGCTGTCGTTGGTTGAAGGTTGGGAGCGCGTTGAGCCACCGGCACTTTGACCTGCTGTGATCGATTGAGTGATTGAATCAACGTCGGTCACCGACTCCTGCGGACGACTTTGTTACCAATTCAGAACAGATTTGTAGATATGGAACCGCCCTCATCGACAGAAACGTCCCCCAACAAGGTACATCCGAACAGTTGGCGCCAATTGCGCCGGCTTGCATTGGCTGATGTTTTCGCATGACAGAGGAAGAGGACGGTGTTGTCTTCCAGCTTGTCGAAAAGGATGAAGAAGGCAAGGAGTCGAATGACGGAGGCCTTCGCACAGATTTCGTCGTCCCCTCGTGGAGAGCGGAGCGATGAGACTGTGTTCGGGAAGCCCCTCGCCGAGGTAATGATGGAACAGCGCCTTCGATTGCTGAAAGGTGGCTACACCCCGGCCAGCTGGACCTACAGTCCCGCTGTACCCTTCGTCGTGTCCGCCTGCATCGCCTTCCTGCGCGCCAAAGGTACCCGCGGCTCATCTTTACGCATCGTGTCATCTTTGCCTCCTTCGTCAGTTTGGTCAAGGCCACTCACCACAGCTTTGCAGGAGGCCTCACGATGGAGGGCATCTTCCGTGTGTCAGGCTTCCACGAGTCTATTACCAAGCTGAGGCAGTTCTTCAACCAGGGTACGCGCGTACCAGCAAATCGCTCGACCGCGTCGCGTTCCTCACCGCTCATCGCCTTTCTTTCTGCCTGTCGCTTGCAGGTGTTGTAACAGCCGACCTGGACGACGAAGAACTGTTCATGGGCTGCCACGAAGCTGCGGGCTTGCTGAAGATGTTCCTCCGAGAGCTCCCCACTCCACTCCTCACATTTGACCTCTACCCGCAGCTTCTCGAGATAGCCGGTAGGTCACTCACCGCAGACGAACACGCTTGTGGTGCGCTTGCTCAACCCCCATCTCTCTTTTCCACACAGACGACGACAAAGACCCGGAGGCTCGAGTGGAGGACGTCAACAAGCTCCTCGAGGCGCTGCCCGACGACCACTGCCATCTCTTCCGGGAACTACTCAACCTGCTGCACGAGGTTCCGTGTCATCGCTCGCTTGCATGTGTTCTGTTCAATTGGCTGAGTTCTGACCGCACAAACACACAGATCTCTACACACAACAAGGAGAATTGCATGGGACCACACAATTTGGCCACGGTGATCGGACCGGCGCTCATGTGGCCGGCGGCGGCCGCTTCCGTGTCGCAGACCGAATCCACGCTCCTCCAGCTCCAGGCCATCAACAGCGTAATCAAGGTGGTCGAGCTGATGATCACCCACTCGGCCGGCCTCACCTCGCTCGACCGACCAGTGCGACCTATGTTGGAGCCCCTCGAGTCGGCGGGCTCGTCCTCGTTGGCGAGGCGCAGCGAGTCGGAAGAGCTGCTGGACGCCGCCGACAAGGGACTGCTGCAGCGACTCAAGCGGATGTCGCGAAGCTTCCACGAGTCTCCGTCCAAGCGACGGCGCCCCGAGGATGGCTGCGTCGAGGAATGGGAGAAGGAGCTTGACGGCGAGGAGCGCAGCGAGATCGATTTCGCATTCGACCCGGAGGAGCAGGCGCGACACAGCTTTCTGCAGGCGCTGAGGGAGAAGAGGTTCTCTCTCCCGGTGGGGCAGAACGTGCTTGAAGGCGTGGCCAAGGTACATGCGCATTGCCCACACCCAACCAACCTCCCCCCCCCCACCGGTGTTGTGAGTAAGGCCCACTAGAGTGCTCATTCACAACGTTGGCGATGCATTGCAGGAGATTGGCGAGGAGAAGGTCGTGTGCGCTGCCTCGCCAAGCCTGGGTCCGGCAGGCGAGGTGTCTCAGATGAGTCCCGCCGTGTCATCCCTCCTCGTGGACAAGGAGAACCTGGACAACGTCTTGGTGCTCACTTCGCCCTATCGGCCTTCCAAGAACCCATCGCCTCACCCCAAGAAGGTACTTGATCCCCCCCCATAACCCTACACCGGTAGTGCTTCCAATCACTAGCGTGACATTTCGCTCACATGTTGCGTTGAACGCGTTGGATTGGATCAACAGTTCAGTCGTACCAGCTTCACGGTGGTGCGAGTGCGGACCAAGAAGGGGCGGACTGCGGCGGGCGACGCTTTCGCTGACGCGCCCGCATCGCCCAGGCCCCTCGGCGACCGGAATGTCACCGAGTGAGCTCACACTTCTTCGCTCTCTCCGTCTCACCCGCTCTACTCTCTCACCCCTTCTATCACATTGTCCCCAAGTGTTGGACATAACCAAACCACTCTGTTTTCCACCATCTTTCTCTGCGTGTGTTGTGTTGAGGCGTGAGTCGTGTTGAGGCGTGTGTCGCGTGTCGTGTGTCGTCGCGAGAGCAGATGGAGAGGCGCCAGAAAAACGCGCGAAAACAAGGCTGACGTGGCATAGACCACCACCGCCAAAAGCCCAAGACACCCATAAAAGCGTCGAAAGCGCCCCTCCACGCAGTCCACCAACCGGTAACAAAGCGAGAGGCGCGACTTTCGATTGCATCCATCTCTACAGGCACGATTGATTCCCTCGAATTAATTGATAGATCGAGATTCGTCTAGGCAAAGAGGAAGGAAGAGGAAGAAGATGACTATCGGCGTGGCTATTGTGGTGGAGGAAGATGGACGGACGACCGAGGTGTCGTGTGTCGAAGGTGCTCCCCTCGAAACCGCGCGCAGCATCGCCAAGAGGATCGACAACCGAGACGATGGAAAGAAGTCGTACGAGGACAACGGGTACGAACTGTGGTCCATCTTCATATTGCAATCTTGAAAGGGCTTTGGGGCGTGATTTGAAAGTGGTGATCCTCTGGAGGATTTCCTCTGACTTGCTTGCTACTGCCCTCTTCGTGTGGCCTGCTTAGGTATATCTTCAACGTCTTGACGGCCGACGCGGTGGTGTACCTGTGCGCGGGCAAGTCGGGCGAGTTGAAGGGCAGAGTGGCCTTTGACTTCCTCGCCGTGCTCAAGGCCGAGTACGAGCGCGGCGGCTACGAGGACAAGCAGAACATCAGCAGCTTCGAGCGCTTCACGTCCGCCGAGATCGTACGCTACTATATCACCACCATCGCCACCAGGCCTTGACTTCTTGTTCAGACACTGAAGGGGCTCATCGTGTCGTGTGGTCGACCGGTGTGCAGAAGCGCTACTCGGACCCAGCGCAGGTGGACAAGATCACCAAGATCCAGGGCAAGGTGGAGGACGTGAAGAAGGTGGCGCTGGACAACCTCGACAGGCTCCTGGTGCGAGAAGGCAAGATCGAGGAGATGGTCGAGTCGACCGACAAGCTCAAAGAGCAGGGCTCGCTCTTCTCCCGCGTCGCCGCCAAGCAGAAGTGCCTCGAGAGGAAGCGGAACCTGTTCTGGACCGTCGTCCTTGCCCTCTGCTGCATCGTACGTCTTTCGTTCGGTCTCTTGTCATCATCATCTTCTTCTTCTTCTTCTTGCAAGCCCCTGACCGCTCTGTTCTTTCTCTTGTGCTGTGCGGTGCATGGTGGTCAGATTTTGCTCGCCCTTATCATCGGCATCATCGTGCTGATCGTCTACACCAGCTGAACAAGCTCTCAGCCAGAAAACACCAGCGTCCAGCACCATGACTATGATCATGTCCATGCTCTTCCATTCCCCTTTTGCGGAGATGTAGATAACTTTGTGCGCACCACTCTCCCTCTTCCCTCTCTGGCTGGTGGTTGGTTGTTGCACAAATCGCGCACAAGAAAATGATAAAAGAAATCAAGAGAAACGGTGGCTAGAAAATGGGAGATTAATTCTTCGCACAAAGAACGAAAATGGCGTGGCAGCAAGGGGGGAGGAAGAGCCGAACGTTGGAGGTGGCTGAGGTCACAATTCCTCCCATGCCAGCGCTGGAGGGTATGGACTTGGTGGGCCTGCAGGAGGAGCACCGCCGGGCGGTCCATCGGTACCGGGAGCTGCTGGAGGGCATCGACGTCGAGGTCAAGCTGCAGCACCACCTGCGGCTCGAGGCCGAGCTCTTCGGGCGCGAGCGCGAGGCCCTCCTGGCCCAGCAGGCCGACCAGGACCGCAGCCTGGCCTCGCTCCGGGAGGTGCTGGCCCACTGGACGCGGCAGAAGGCCGAGGCCCAGGTCCAGGTCGAGCAGCTCTGCAGCAGGGAGAACAGGAAGCGGGAGCGGCTCGAGGCGCGGGCCAAGGCGCTCAATGAGTGCATCGAGGCCGAGCGCCGGCAGGCGACGGAGGTGGAGGAGGCCCACGACAGGCTGGTGGGCGCGGAGCTGGCGGGCCACCTTGACGCAGTGCTGCGGCGCGAGGTGCAGATGCGGGCCAAGTTCGAAGCCAAGCTGGGCCACTCGATCGAGCTCCTCAAGAAGAACGCCGCGCGCGCCTCGGCGCCTTCCCCGCGCCCCAGCCCGCAGCGGCCCAGACGAGCGCCCGCCCCGACCACCACCACCAGTACCAGTACTGACGGCGGAGCCGAAGGTGCCGACGAGACGACCAAGAAGAGCCACGAGATGGACCAGAACGTGTAGCGCCAGTACTGCCATGGTAGAAAGAGAGCGCACATGTGTGTGTTGTACAGTAAACTATTCACCATACCCTACGCGCGTGTTTGTGTTGGTCTCGTCAGGCGCTCGTTTCGTTGTCCGACGAGCTGGCTGGTTCTTGTGGCGGCGACGGCAATGGTGAGGATTCAGGGGGTGGTGGTTGCTGCTGCGGCTGCGCCTCCTCCTGCTTTGGGTCGGCGGCCGCAGTGCCGCTGGTCTGCGCCGCGGGGGTCCGAGCGTCCCACTGCTTCTTGGCGGCCTCCCAGTTGGCCTTGCTGTCCGTCACGAGCTTGGTCCAGCTCCGCATGAAGCCCGTCTTCACCGTCCCCAGCTTCTCTCGCAGCGGAGCCAGCTCCATTTCCGCCATTTTGCTGTTCACCATCACCACGTCCATGCGTATTCAGCATTCGGGCGTGTGTGCGCATGTGTGCAATTGTGAGCGAGAGGAGACCTGGCAAGCTTTTCGGAGAGACCACTGACGCCATCGGAGATCTCGTCTAGAAGGTCCGTGGGCGCACCCGAGGGATGCCTGCACGCGGAGAGGCGGGTGGAGGTGAGGCACTAGGGGTAATGCACGAACTCGATTCAAACGCGCACACGAGAGGAGCTCCGGAGGGGACGTACACCGGAGCGGCGAGACTGCTCACCACGGTCCTCTTGACGCGCAGCTTCCATCGCTGATAGTTGACCGTGGACAGCCAGGCCTTGGCCCACGCGACGTTGAAATCCACCACCGGCGCTACAGCGACACGACCAACGACCAGCGGTGAGTGGGCAGTACTGTGTGGGCAGCGGCTGGGGGAGGAGAGCTCCGTCGTACATAGATCGACCTCTTCGCGTTCGGTGGTGAAGATGCGGCCGACGGTGAGCAGCGACGCAAAGAACGACTCCAGGTACGACGTAAACTGGGCGCGCACCCAGTCATCGCTTCCCTCCCAGTGGGTGCCGCCGTCGTCTACAGGGAGGGCAACCCCGACGTGAAGTGATGTTTCGTGGGTGCGTTAGGGCGGGTCCAGTGCGCACCGTATTGCGACCGGGCGTTGGTGCGAGTCGTACCGGCGTATTGGTCGGCGCATTGGATGACGTAGTCGATGAATCGGCGATCGGATTGGGTAAGAGACAGCACCCGAGATAGGGACTTGTTCTTGATGATCACCTGCCCCAGATCCACCTACACCACCCAGAAGGAAAACTGGGCGCGTCAGCTGCTGGTCGGGCCGCAGTCGTGAGAAAGGGAATGGTGTACGCACATGGACCGTGACGTCGGCATCGCTGACGCTGGTAAAGAACGGGTTGCTGGCGGCGGCAAAGTAGGCCGGGTGCTCACGAAGGTTTCCGATCTGCCGGATGCAAATGTACAGATACAGTGGGTTCAGCTTTACAGCCACTGCTCCTGAGCTATTTGGCCTGGATACACGACACGCACGACACACAATCAGCACTCAACGAGCTGACGAAAAGCACTCGTTGTCGGCAATCGATCAAGAGAACGTTACTTACCGGCGAGGAGCCGCGTCTTCTTCCTTTTGCTCGCCATCACTGTCTGCGGGCGCCAAATCACCATGGTGTCCCGCGTCGTCATGGTCCTCATCTTCGTCGTCGTCGTGGCCGTCGGCGGGTTGGTCATCGGATCGGTCGACCGAGTCGAATATCTGGAGGGGCAGGCCAAAGGCCGCCCGCCTTTCGAGCGGCGAAAGCGTAGAGGCGGGAGAGGGCTCAACCCCGTCGCGCACGGGCGGAGGCGACGGCGGGGGCGCTCGGCTGAGGTACTTGCTGTGCGCGTCGCTCAGCAGGCCCGGCACCAGGCTCAGCAGCGACACGACGCAGTTGCATATGTCTGATACGGGGAAGGTGCCATTGAACAGCACCTTCTGCTCGAGGAGCATGAGCTTGAACAGCACCAGGAAGTCCCGCTTGAACAAGCGCACGAACTGGCCGATGTGAAAACCTGAGAGAAGCGCACGCAGCTTAGAACACACGCTGCAGTGATTGTCGCCGCGGCATACGGTGACCAAAGAGAAAAGAGGTCATTGAGGAAACGTTTGGCTTACCGATGTAGAACGAGGGCTCTGCGATCGGCCGGCTAA
This sequence comes from Acanthamoeba lugdunensis, assembly GCA_000826425.1. NCBI lineage: Eukaryota > Discosea > Longamoebia > Acanthamoebidae > Acanthamoeba > Acanthamoeba lugdunensis. Next base: position 35,356 of record CDFB01065459.1, on the reverse strand, counting down.
GTGGAGCGTTAAGTTGGTTGTGGACCTGGCGCGAGAATTGATGAGAAATTGGGGAGGCACGAGAACTAGAGAGAGAGAGAGGCCGACGTACGAGCGCCAACATTTGAGTGTCTTCAAAGTTGCCCTGGTCGAAGTAGGCACGCGTCACCAGGCTAAGACGAGCTTGAATGGAGCCCAGCAGTGGCTGTGTGTTGTGTGGTGTTGTAAGCCAAGGGTCAACCGGAACGGTCATGGGGAGAAGACGCCGGGAGCTAGACATGACTGGTGGGAATCGTACGACGTTCGTAAGTGCACAGACAGTCTTCTGGACCAGCGTGCGCGTGTAGGCTTCTGAGTTGACGTGCAACGACTAAAGGGCACAAACGAATCAGTGAGCTGGCGAGTGCAGGTGCAGGCGCAGCGACACAGATGAAGAGCAAAGAAGAGCTGCCGTAGGTGCGCACCGACACGTGGACCTGGCGAAAGCAGGAAACGCCGTAGAGGAGGCCGATCTGTGGCCGCTGGCTCTGCAGAGGCAGCAGTGTGAAGTAGGAGTGGTCCTCCTCTGCAATCATCGCGATGAGCCTCTTGCCTTCGGTATGCCCACACGAGCGTGGTGAGTGTTGGAAGTACCTGAGCGGTGCACGCCGTCGGGGAGGGCCAGGAAGGGCAGGTTCTCCCAAGCCGCTGGCAGGCCGCTCTTCTCTTCTCGCGGCCCATCTTCATCGGTCAGTGGCGGGTACACGAACTCCACCTTGTTGGCGAAGCATGTGAGCAAGATTCTACCCACCCAGGTGCCCCAGCATTCCCATTTCCATCTGTTGTGGTTAGATTGAAGATGTGGGGGATATTACCTTGGGTCCCATCTGATGGTGGAAGCCAACCACAACGATGTGCGTCACCTGAGGCGCTCCCCTTGCGCGACCCACCTGCCGCACTGCCTCTTCCATCATCCTCGCAGCTGTCTTCTTGTTGTACGGGCTGGTCGACAGACACAATATTCTATTCTTTTCCTTTTTGTTTCTTGGCTGGAAGACGCCCGCAGTCTCCGACATCGTGTTGCTGTCGTAGCGAGAGAAGAAGCAGCAAAATTTGCCGAGATGAGCGAGGTCTCTACCAACTTCTTGGACTACGTCGACTACACCAAGCCGTCGTTCCTGCACGCGCTCGTGTGCATCGTGATCGCCCCGATCATTTGGAACACCATCGCTCGGCTCGAGTTCTACACTCGCTTCCTCACTAAGATCACCACCTCGCCCTACGTCGGGTGCTACCTGCTGGCCCTCTGGATCTTTTCCTTCTCGCTCTACCGCGATTTCCTGTACATTGCCTCCCCGCCCTCCGCAGCTCATTCCCGATTTTCCGGCCTCACATCTTGCTGCCTATCTCCGAATTCTTGATCCATCCAGCTTCGGCAAGGCCCTTGATGAGCAGGCCACGCACCCCGAGCTTCAAAGCGACCTGATCAGGGGCGTCGCTGCTGTTTTGTTCGTCTCCGGAACCACCTTTGTGCTCTCGTCCATGTGGGTACGCAACGGAAACACCCAGCCCAACCCTTGCCTTGTAGTCGGCGCTGTGGCGACTGACCCGTTCTTGTCTGCACGTTCGATCTTGCGGCAGGCGCTGGGCGTGACTGGCACGTACCTCGGCGACTACTTCGGCATTCTCATGGACAAGATGGTGACTGGTTTCCCCTTCAACATCCTGGACAACCCCATGTACATCGGCTCCACCATGTGCTTCCTCGCCCACTCGCTCTGGTACGCACCTTCTTTCCACTTCCTCTCTTGTCTTCGTCTTCGCCAGTTCCCAACCGTGTTGTTAACTCCGCCTCAACGTTGTGCGCGACACAGGAGGGCCAGCCCCGCTGGTCTCGTCCTGACCGTCGTCGTGTATGCCGTCTACCGCGTCGCCCTTCTCTTCGAAGAGTACGCACCCCGACCCTTCATCAATCATCTCCTCACGCACAACGTTCGCTTTACGTTTGACAATGCGCTGACCGAGCGTGTGCGTGTGCGTGTGCGGTGGTGCAGGCCGTTCACTGCCTACATCTACGCCCAGAGGGAACAGAAGCGCAAGTCGGGCAAGGCCGCTGCCGCTCCCAAGGCCCAGAAGGCCAAGCCCAAGAACAAGAGCAAGAAGAACTAGAGTAGGCCAAGAAGCAGCAACCGCAACAGCATCAGCTACTCAGGCTCGAGAGTTGAAGGAGTCATAAATGGAAACGTTTATGCTCAAGCAGCAGCGGCTGGTGGTACAGGGAGATCAGCGTGGTAAGCATGCCTCCAGAGGTAGCGCGCGCTTAGGCGGTGGTGATGGAGGCGATGATCTGGTAGCACGCCAGCCTCTTGCCGCTGGCGTCGTTGAGGGTGGCCTTCACCTTGAGGTCACCCTGTACGTGCGAGAAGACAAAGAAGATGAGACACCACATGACCACGGAGGAAGAGTGCGTCACGAGAAAGAAGAGGAGCATACGTCGGTGAGCCAGCTGAGGTTGGGGTTGTGGAGCTTGATGGCGACGCCGGGAGGGGGAATGGTGTAGGTGGCGGCGTTGAAGGGGCACGTGCAAGGCACTCCCCTGTGTTTGGGTGAAGAAGAAGAAGAAGAAGGGCCAACGTTAACAACAGAGAAGAAGAAGGTGAAGAGTAGAGAGAGAGAGGGAGAGAGAGAACTCGCGCGGGCGTACCATGGGGCAAGAGGGCAGTCGCTACCATTGTGGATCTTGTCGCAGATGTTGGAGATGGTGCAGGAACCCACGCCCTCAACGCAAGGCACGTAGATCCAGGCGCCCAAGAACTTCTTGTAGATCTCGAGGCTCACGGTGTGACCCGAGCCCTCAGACACAGTCTCGCCTGTTGTGGAGAGGAAGTACAACGATTAATCGCCTATCTTAGATCGATTCTGCGAGATTTGCGTAGAACGATAGGAGGGCAAGCTTACTGAGGTGGACCTTCGCGGCAACGTGGGCCTCAGAGCCGAGCACGATGGGGTCGGGGTTGACCTCGAGGGCGAGGAGCACGGTGGGGTCGCTGCTCGAGCCTTCGCAATGCACATCAAAATCAGCAAAAATGGTACAAATGGAAATGGGGAGAATGAAGCAAATCAAATTACCGCAGTTGGACCAGGAGAAGCTGAACGGCGCCTGGGGCGGGCTCAAGGTCCTGGAGAGGTGCTGGGCGGTCTGGAGAACCGCAAGAGGCGAACGGGCGTTGGCGGACACCATCAGGGCGAGGCTCAGGAAGACGGCGAGCAGGAGGAAGTGCTTCATCTTGGCGCGAGAAGAGGAACAGTGTGCGTTACGCTCTTCGTGAGTTGTGTCCTTTTGTTGGCCCGATTTATTCAGCGTGCCAGCCAATGGCAGCGGAGCAAAGATGCAAACCGGGAAATTGTGGAGGGTCGGTTCTGTTTTCGAAACAGCGAGGGAGGAATCACCGGTGGCAAGTATGACTGCTGCGCGCAGCTGTGACGTTTCGATAGGAGAGGAACAAGCGTAGGCGCTCGTCGGCGGTCTAATGGGGACCATCCACCATCACCTCAGCGGTGCATGTGGCTCCTCGGCCGGTTCAGGGACGGCAGTTGGGCCAATTTTCGCGGCTTCGTTCTTTTTTTATGTCGACCCCGCTCAACCAGGCCATCAAGTGGTCGCCCACGGCCCAAGGGCGTGTCGAGTCACTACCCAGGTCCGCAGGCACGGCCGACTCGACAGTCCAGCGGACGTGCAGGTTGCCCGCTTGGCCAATGCCAGCCCACTTGCCCGCGCCAGGTATTTCCGGAATGCAGGCGCCTGGCCACCAAAACGCCACAGTTGCAACGCAAGAAGACAACAACAGCAACCCGAGCAGACAAGCGAGGGAGAGCAGAGATGGAACTGAGCGATGAGCTGCGGGGAAGCGGCCTGCTGGACGCAAGGGTGTTCCGCACGAGGACCTACGACAGGAAGGTGTTCACATCGGAAGATGAAGACGACGATTTTGACGATGACGAGATGTTTAAGGAAGATGAAGACGACGATAACAACGATGAAGGGGAGGGAGGAGATGATGCAGATGACAAGGGGAGCGAGGACGAAGGCAGCTCTGCGGAGGAGGAAGATGACGAGGATGAGGATAGCGCGGATTTACCGTGTCTGAGCCTCAGCTCTGTATCTCTCATCACGCGGGTGCGCCGAGAGGAGGGCTCCTTCTTCTCCCTCTTGCCCGCCGAGATACGCCTCGCCATCCTCTCTTTCCTCGGCCCAAGCCAACTCGCCAAAATCAGGTACGATTTGATTTAATCGCCATTTAAATTTCATTTAAATAATGCAAAAAGCTACAAAAAATGCAAGGAGGAGATCTGTTTGCCCTCGCAGGCAGGCCAAATAATACCCCCGTAATTATTTTTTTCTCACATTCTAATTATTATTTATTTGTTGCAATAAGTATTTGTTTCACACTCTGTTGTCGCACAGAAAATAATACCCGACATCTGCGCCCAAAATAGCCCCTGTTGCTCTGTGAGACCACTTACGACCTCACCTTGTTCGCTGTTTGTCTCGCGCTGCATAAAGGCTGGTGTCGCACCAGTGGCGCGAGCTGGCTGAAGACGACCGTCTCTGGCGGCGGCAGCACCAGGAGCGGCTTGGCGGTCCGCTTGTGCTCAAGTACAGCAAGAACCCGATCCGCAAGCAGGTCGAACGCAACAAAAAGAAGTACCCACCAACGACCTGCCGATCTCTCTGTATGATGCCTCGCTCACGCGCTGTCGTCGTCGCCGTGTGGTGTGTGGTGTGCAGAGAGATGCTCCTTATGCGCCAGGAGCAGCGCCAGCGGAAGAAGGAGTGGGCCGAGAAGAGGAAGGTGTGGGCGCGTCGGGAGAAGGCCCGTCACAAGGACAAGGACAGGGAAACGGAAAAGGAGCTCCGGAAAGAGAAGAACAAGGAAGAGGACCGCGAGGAGCGCGACCTGATGGTGAAGGGGTTCATCGTGTCCGTCATCGACCACGAGAAGAAGCGGCGGGCTAGTGCGGAGCAGATCGTTCCGCCCAGCACCTCGTCGGACACCGAAGCGGAAGCGGAAGATGCTGCCAACGGGATGCACAACACTGAGGTCGCCATCAAGTACGCCATCCGCGAGGGCGTGCTGAACGAGGACGAGATCGTGATCGAGCACACGGTCAAGCGGGTCAAGGACATGGCGAGGGAGATCAAGGACGAGATCAAGACCCTCGACGAAGACCTCCAGGTGCTGGGCATCCAGGAGAAGCAGGGCGCCGCGTCCGGCGCTCGATGGGTGGAGGGCTACTGGGCTTTCGGGCGCTACATCAAGAAGATCGCCCACGCCGCCCAGTTGAAAGGTACTGAATTGTTCGTGCATGCGTGCGGCGTGCGATGTGTGCGGTGAGCGCGTGCGCCTTCGGTCATCATTCAGCAAAGACGCAGTGTACTGAAGGCGTGTCGACGCGCACACAGAGACCAAAAAGCACGACGCGATGAAGAAGCACGTGGACTCGAAGCCGCCGATTATGGTAACGCGGACGACGTCGTCGCCACCGGTAGCTCTGCCCCCGATGCCCTACGGCCCGTATTCGCCGCCGACGCCCACGGCCGTGTCCCCGCGCGTTGTTGCGGGCGAGAACATGCGCATGCGGCAGTTCATGGCACTCGAGGAAAAGGAAAAGAAGAAGGACAGCAAGAAGGAGAAGAAAGAAAAGAAGGAAAAGAAAGAGAAGGAGAAGAAGGAGAAGCGAACACGGAGCCTGTCCGACACCCGCAAGGCCCAGGAGAAGAAATCGGCCGACAAGATCGTCGACGTCTACGGCAAGCTGAAACGACAGCGGAGCCGCACGACGGACGACATCGAGCCGGCCGCCCAGGAGGCGCGGGAGTTGCACCGGGCGGCCGCCCAGCAGGACGACCTAAGGAAGCGGAGCGCGCTCGGCCGGGTCAGCGCCTCGCCCGCCCAGGGCGTCCACCGGCAGCGGAGCCACACGATCGATTACGAAGACCACCTCGAGCGACAGAAGAAGGCCGAGGAAGCCGAGAAGAAAGAGAGGAAGGCGCAAGCCAAGCTCGAGAAGGAGAAGGAGAAGGCCAAGCGCAAGGAAACCGACTTCTGGGTTTTCTGGAGCAGCATCTCCCGCAGCGTCCAGGTACCTGCCTACCCGTCTTTTCGCTCCACTCCACTCAACTACTTTGCGCACGCGGCACTTGACGGCCGCAACGGGCTCACCACACGACTTTGGGGCAGGCGTGGATCATGATGACCGCTGCGACCTTTGGACACCGCAAGTTTCTCGAACGACTCTACACGAAACTCAAGGACGAGTGCGTGTTTCACCCAATCCCACCCACCCGCAGCACTGCAAGCAGGCGATGAAGCAGACTCGTACTTACCATTGTATATGGCTTTGTTTTGTTTTGTTTTGTTTGTTTTCAGTAAAACGGTGGGCAAGCTGATGGTGCCGATCTTCCATCAGCTGCTACATGCGGCGTGCCAGCAGGGGCAGCCGGAGACGGCTGAGTTCCTTCTGCACGTGAGGCTCGAGTTCCAGACCGACCGCCGCATCGCGCACTCTCCCGCCTTCAAGGTCTCCTCCCTTCTCTCACCTCTCTCCCTCTCCCTCTCCACGATCGTTGGCTTCAGGGCTCTCACATCGGTTATCGGGCGTGCGTAGCATATGGAGCACCAGATGCAGGTCGCGCGCTGGGACGCTTTCCGAACAGCGTCAAAGTGGGGTCACACGAAGCTCATCGAGATTCTCCTCTCGCACGGCTACCAGCCCGACGAACGGGCCGTCAGGTTTGCTCACAACCCAAACGATTTGCGATGTATTATTATTTTGCAATTAATTTGTTGTCGTTTGTGGGTACAGAGGAGCAATTGTGGGCGGACAGTTGGAGATTTTGAAGCTGCTGATCAGCTACGGTGCCGACATTAAGCCTCTCCACATGAAGCGCGCCATCTACTACCGAAACCGGGACATCGTGGCCCATCTTCTCAACCTCTTCCCTCACTTGCCCCAAGCTGAGCCCTACCTGCTCAAGATCGCTGTGTCTACGCGTGCCAATTTCAGGTGCGGTAGCCCACAACCAGCCCACCCACCCACCGATCGGTTGTGGTAGATCGCGGATCGCGTGATAGAACGGTCAGCTGACCCCTTCGTCATGGTGGTCTGCTCGTGGCGGCACAGGCAAACGGAGCGCCTGCGCAACAGAACGATTCCCAAGTTTGTCGACTTTGGGATCATCGATCTGCTCCTGGCGCATGGTGCCGACATCAACGACAACAGCGACGTCCACTACGCGCCCAGCCCCCTGCATATCGCTGCCCAGCAAGGTGCGCACCCATGTCACCTAGCTATCACCACAATCACCGCTCGGCGAGCACCACTCGCTCTCACACTCTTCTGTGCATCGACGACACCAGGCAACCCGAGTCTGTGCGAGTACCTTCTGGAGAAGGGCGCTGACATGCACGGCACCTTCTCGTGTCCGCCCTACGCCGTGTCGAATCCGCTGCTGCACAAGACGCGAGGCCTCGTCCTCACCCTCACGCCATTCGAGGTACGCACGCCCGTTAATGTCTTTTCTCTCTTTCTTTTCGTGATTCGGGCCGCGCGGCAAGTACTCAATTCGATGCACTTGCGCAGGTGGCGGTGTACAACGGGAGGGAGAGAGCGGTGGAGTACTTCCTCGCCAAGGCCGCCTCGTCGACGCACCCGCTTACGGAGATCTCTAAGCTCTTTTGCAAGCCCGAGCCCAGGAAGCAGCCCAAGGGCGCCAACATGTTCCGGGTCGACCTCGCATACCTGCGGTACGCCCCACACGCCCCCCCCCCCAATGAAGCCTGCGCGCATGCAGCGGCTAACGAGGGCTTGCTCGATGGTGGCGGTGATGTTTGCAGGGAAGCGATGGATGGAGCAGCAGCCGATGCCAAGGTGGTGAGCCCACGGGACAAGCCCAAGCTCACCACCATCCTGCACCAGCCCGAGGAGCTCGACCAGGTGCCCAACATCAGAAACATCTTCAAGATCTTCAGGGCCTACCGAGTACCGCCCCCTCCCCCCAATCTGCATAATACCAGTGCCGTGCGAGGGGCAATGACACTAAGCCGCTGGTCTTCCGGTGGTGCAAACGCGCAGGTCAACTTCAAGGAGATCGAAAGCCATGTGGCGGCGTACCTGCCCGCGCTGAGCCCGCTCCACCACGCGGCCAAGAACGACAATCTGGCCGGTATCCTGTCGATGCTGCTCGAGATGGGGCTCAACCGCGAAAAGCGGGACAAGAAGGGCCGGACGCCGCTGCTCAAGGCCGCCCGGTTCTGTTCGGTGGAGAACATCCAGGTGCTGGTCAAGCACCAGGCCCTGGTCGACGCCATTGACTGCGAGGGCAACTCGGCCTTCCACCACCTCGTCATCGCGCTCCCGTCCATGCCCACTTTCCTCGCGGCCTCATCGCCGATAGGCACCGGCCAGCCGCCGCGCTCGCCCACCAAGATCCGCGCCGCGCTCGGCCACTCGTTGCCGCTCGGCTCGTCCCCGCCCGCGGCTCCTTCTTCATCGTCGTCCTCTTCTTCTTCTTCATCGTCGTCGTCTCCTTCCGGCGGATCGGCGACCGCGTCGCAGGAGCCGAATCCGGTGAAGGTCATGAACGCGATTCAGTTCTTGCTCGAGAACGGCGCCGACATCAACATGATCAACAATCTCGACGAGACGTGCCTGGACCTGCTGGCGCGCAAGTCGAAGAAGTACTGCCCCGGCAAGAACGAGGTGATTCTCTTCCTCAAGGCCCACGGCGCCAAGAGCGGCAAGGAGCTTGTGCACTCGGTCAAGAGCAAAAGCAAGCTGCGTGGCCTGCTCGGGCTCTAACCGACTGATCAGCAGGAGCTCCGTTGTGACAATAAAGGAATGTATAACAAAGCGCGTTGTGGTGTTTAGCTTGCCTTGTGAGACTGGGATGGGACCAAGGTCCTTTTTTCTGAGCAGAAAGTCAAAAGAAGAAAACAGTTAGGGCAGCGGAACAATTTTTCGTCTTCGGCCCTGCGACAGATGGAACTGATAGAGGAGGCGTTGGTTGAAGGGCGGAATGTCGAGCTGCTCTTCACGGTGGACAAACTGACGTCGACGAGGCCGAAAAAGATGCAGGCCATCTTCTCGAGCAGCTCGAGAACAAGAAGAGGAGGAGCAAGAAGGTGGACAAGATGATGAGAAAGGTCTTCGAAGAAGAAAGACAAGACAAAGAGGAGGAGCAGCAGCGTGAGGAGACGGATGAAGGCCTGCTACGCGAAACACCACTGGGAGTGGCGGCTGGGCACGGCCGACCTGCGACGCGCGCTGAAGCGTATCCACGGTGTGTCCCACACGCACAGCTTCCTGGGCACCAATGAATGCCGACGACCCCACTTCTGATCATCTGCTTCCCGTCCAGCCGCGTCACTTCTTTCGGCCGAAAGCAAAATAATAATAAAATTTTTCAGACAGAATTAGAAGAAATTGAAAATAAATTGAATTTGCTTTTTCGAATTGAAAACGAGAGCTTCGCCAGCGGTTTGTTTATCAAAATAGCAAAAGATGGAAGACGACGAGCTTGCTGGATTCTCAGTGTATGTCCCATCCTTGCCCAACAAATCGATTTATTAGAACATTGTTAAATTCTTTTCAATTGCGAACTGCATCACTGCATCATCGTTCAGAGAACCCAAGAGGGACTGTCCGCACGTCAAGACGCACGTCCACGCCCTGCCGCCTGATTTCGTAGTGGATGGTGCGCCACCACCTCTCCTCCTTTGCCGCACAGCGATCGTGATATTGAACCAGCGCTGGCGGCTATCGCAGCGGCCCTGCTGCAGCGCGGCTGTGCGGACTGTGGGCACGCGGGGGAGAATTGGCTGTGCCTGGGCTGCTACGGCGTCTTCTGCAGCCGCTACGTCAACGGACACGCCGCGGCTCACCACGACCAGTCGCACCACGCCATCAACTGCAGGTACCGCTCAACTTGAAGCAGCAGCGAAGGTGTGTCTTCTTAATCCAATGCTGCAGTTTCTCGGATCTGTCGTTCTGGTGCTACGAGTGCGAGAGCTACATCGCCGCCCCAGTACGTTGCTTCTCCGCTGGTGAACCGGTGGATAACCACTCGATCGGTGCACCGGTGCCACTCACCTCCGCTTCTGGCGTTTGGTGCGCATCGAGCAGGAGCTGTGGCCCTTGTTCTCAGGCCTGCACGAGGCCAAGTTCGGCACCGCTCCTTTTGAGGAGCACAAGGTCATCGGCCATGCTGCCCTCGAAGGAAGTACGTGGCCTTGCCTTTATCTATCTTGTCGTTGCATGTGTGTCGTGTGTCGTGTTATGCGGTGCACCACAATCCACCACACGCTGACGCCGTAGATCTCACAATCACAGTCCAGCTTGTGATGATCCCAAGCGAGGACTCAACCTCCTCCTCGTCAGCTTCGTCTTCGTCATCAGTCGTGGCGACGTCGGCGGCGCAGGATGCGTGGTGGATTGCCGAGCTGGACAAGTCGGTGCTGGAGAACAAGAAGATAGACCGCATCCTTGGCTGCATCTACGGCAACTGTCTGGGCGATGCCGTTGGCCTGGGTACGTGACATCCCACTCCACCCTTTCCCACGTGGGAATCCTGACTGCGCACGCATCAACGGACTCCTAGCCACCGAGTTCATGAACAAGAAGCAGATCCAGCGGGTGTATGGCTACGAGGCCGTGCCTTTCCCCGACTACCAGCGCAATGCGCACAACATGCGCTGGCAGCGCGGTGACTGGTAGGATTCCCCTACCCAACTACCCTCTTCTTCGCAGCACTAGCACTCAGCTCGGGCCCGCGCGCCTATATGACAGGACTGATGACAGCGACCAGATGATCCTCATCATGGAGACGATTCTCGAGCTCAATGGCTCCCTGGACGAACGCCGCTACGCTGCCAAACTCCTGGTACGACACGACACGACACGACACGACACGACACGACACGACACGACACGACACGACACGAC
>CDFB01065459.1:0-24344 GCA_000826425.1 Acanthamoeba lugdunensis | reverse complement strand
CACGACACGACACGACACGACACGACACGACACGACACGACACGACACGACACGACACGACAACGGGTGCGCTGACTCCGATCGGTGTGGCGCCAGCGGTGGATCAACCGTGGCTTCCCTGAGCTGGGCGACGTTTCGGGCATGGGTCTAGGTGCCACCACGGCGCAGGTGGTGCACCACCCCGAGTTCCTGCAAAACCCGCACGCCGCTGCCGAGGCCGCGTGGATCAGGCTCAACCGCAACGCCGCGCCCAACGGAGCGGTCATGCGCACGTCCATCCTGGGCGTGCTCGACCACGACGACCTGGACCGGGTCGTCGCCAACACCGTGCGCATCGCCAAGGTGACCCATTTCGACTCGCGGTGCCTGGCCAGCAGCGTGGCGGCCACCACCGCCATCGCCATGATGCTCCAGGGCGCACACGACGTCGAGTCCGATGAGGGCCTCCAGCAGGTCATCGACAAGGCCGTGGCGCACGGGCTCAAGGTACTGGAGCCGCGGTTCGAGGAGGAGTTCAAGCAGCACATCAAGAGGGACGCCTCGGTGGCGAGCCTGCACAGCCTCGAGCTGGACGACGCATCGAAGATCGGCTACACCTTCAAGTGCGTCGGCTCCGGCTTCTGGGGCCTGTGCGCGTCGAACGACTTCAAACGCATGATCAACCTGCTCGTACGCGAGGGCGGTGATGCCGATACGTACGTCGCGTGTGCGGTGATGAGTGTCGTGTGTGTCGTGTGTGTCGTGTGTGTCGTGCGATTGACACGAGTGAGGCACAGAAATGGCGCAGTGTGCGGCGCGTTGTGGGGAGCTCGCTACGGTTACTCAGCCCTGCCGAGGGACTGGCTGGCTTCGATGCCCAACAAGGCGTGGCTCGACCGCAAGGTGGTGCGCTTCCTCAACCTGCTCGGCCTCACCGACGTCACCCAGCCCGTGATCGAGAAGTCGTTCGAAGAGCTGGCCGAGGAGCTCGACACCGACGACGACAACGAGCCAGCCACGCAAGCCAGAAAGAAGAAGGGCAAGACCATCGACAAGCACCCTCGCGGACCTGCCCAGCACTAAACGAGGCCTCAAAAAGAATAAATAAGAAAGCTTAAAAATAATCAATTATTAATTAATAATACAATTTTTTATTCAAATCCAACAAAGATGAGCGGAGGGTGGCTGTGCGTGGCGGTGATGGTGATGGCGGTGCTGGTGGCTGGCACGGCTGCCAAAGAAGCGGCATTCACTCTGGCTCCCCTGCCCTACGCCTACGATGCCCTCGAGCCCCACATCGACACCCTCACCATGCAGCTGCACCATGTCCGTATTCAACCCCCCCATTTCTTTTCTTTCTTTTCCCTTCGGTGGTGGCCTTGCGGTGACGTGGCGGTGAGCAGGACAAGCACCACCAGGCCTACACCGACAAGTTCAACGAGGCCCTCGACCGGCTCGAGGCGGTTCTCGTGGTGGGTCCCAACACGACAGCCGAGTCCATCCTCCGTTCCTTCCGCTCCATTGCCTTCCCCTCCGACCACCTCGCCACCGTACCCCACCATCCCCGTCTCAAGCGGTGACCTTGTGTGTGTGTGTATGTGTGTGGAAAGCCGCTCACCATGCTGCGCGCGTGCGATGCAGGCGGTGCGCAATCACGGGGGAGGCTACGTGAACCACAACCTGTTTTGGCATGTGATGACCCCGGGCGGACCCGACGCACCGCAAGGCGACCTGGCCGTGGCCATCAACCACCACTTTGGCTCGCTCGTACCCAGCGCCCTTTTGACTCCTCCCACCGCTCCGATTCTGAAGCGCTGCGGACACCGCACGCGTGTACCCTGCAGGAAGAGTTCAAGAAGCAGTTCGGCGCGGCTGCGGCTTCGGTGTTTGGTAGCGGTTGGGCGTGGCTCGTGGTCGAGCCCACCAACGGCGATCTCAAGATCGTGGCGACCCCCAACCAGGTACCAAGCTTCCCGACTGTCGCATGGTGGATCACTCTCTCTGACATGACCGCGCTGGGGGCAACGGTGTGGGTGGGGCAGGACTCGCCGCTGATGGCGGGACAGCAGCCGGTGCTGTGCCTGGACGTATGGGAGCACGCCTACTACCTGCTGCGCCACAACCGCCGGCCCGAATACATCCAGGCCTGGTGGAACGTGGTCAACTGGGTATCCACCCGCTCTGGCCGTGCAGCTCGTGTGTCGTGTCGTGTGCGTGGTTCGCTCACGCCGCAGCGCGCACAGGACGTGGTGCAGCAGTACTACGAGGACGCCAGGAGCCAGACCGCAGTGGATCCGGCGCAAGTCGCTACCGAAGCTGCTGCTGTTCTCTTGTAGTAGTAGTAGTAGTAGTAGTTACTTCAAACAACAACAACAACGTTTTGTGCTGCGGGGTTCAGCCGCGTTGGTGCAGGGCGTGCCAGTAGCGGTGCACCTGGTCGATCCGTTGGCGCTCCTCCGCCTCACGCATCCGCCGCTCTTCCTCTCTCCGCCGCTCCTCCTCCGCTCGCTTCTGCTTCTTCGCCTCCAGCTCGCGCCTCTGCCGCTCCACCAGGTCCTTCAGCTCGTCCACCGTACGATTCAGGTCTTCCTCTTCCTCTTCCTCCTCCTCCGCCTCGCCGCGCGCTTCGTCGACGTCGGCTGTCGATCCACCTAAGGCGGCGCCGCCGAGACTCGCATGTCGACGCCGCACCGCCGATGCGATGGCGGCTCGGTTCTGTTTGTCGCGCAGGGCGACCATGCTCTGGCGCCGCTTCTTGGTAAGCAGCCGCTCGAGCTTTACGGTCTGCTCGCGCACCTCGGCCTGGGCTTCGCGCTGTTGCTCGGCCTCGGCCGCTGCCTCGCGTTCGCGCTGCTCGCGCAGCTGCTCGGCCTGGACGCTCTTGCGCCGCTGCCGCCGCACCGCGCGCTCGATGTCCCCGATCACGTCGCGCTCGGCCCGCTCCCTCTGCTCGTCCCGCGCCTCTCTCGTCATCGGCTCCTCGAGCGGCTCGACCGCTGCGCCGGCGCTGTTGGCCTCGTGGGCGGCCGCCTGTTCGTCGCCGAACACGACCTGCCATTCGGAGTCGGTCGAAGGTGGGGGCGGCTTGCGGAGGCGGCGGTCGACCACGGCCTTCTTGCGCCGGGCGATCACGCTCTCGATTCGCGCGATGATCTCCGTCTCCTCCTTCTCGCCCGGCGCGTCGGCGTGGTCGGCCGCCGCTCTTCTCTCTTCGAGCGCCTCCCGCCTCTCGCGGGCGATCCTCTCGAACGTAGCAATCGTCTTTCTCTCCATTTCCTCCTCCGCGCTGACTTCCGCCTCCGCCGCCGCTTCCTTCTCCGCCTCCGCCTCTGCCTCGCGGCTTTCATCTTCTTCGACGGCGACGCCCAGGTCGACTATCGTCCGCTCTTCATCCGCCTCCGCTGCTTCGGCCCGGCGCGCTCGCTTGCTCTCCCGCCCCTCGTGCTCCCGCGCGTCGAGCCCAGGCGAAGACGCGCGACGCCGTCGCTTGCCCGTCGTCGGCCTCTTCCCCATCAGAAAGTCGTCGACCTCTTCCTCCTCCGCCTCTGCTGCCTCTCGTTCGTCGGCCTCTTGAGGGGCGGTCGACGTGATGGTGGTGCGCCGTCGCTTCCGTTGCCCCGCGTCGTCGTCGATGCCGTCGCTGTTGCCGTGGTTGCCGTCCGAAGCTTCGGCGGGTTGCGGCGGGTACTGCTGCCGCAGCTGTTCGCCGGCGATCGTGCGTCGCCGGCCGGCGAGTCGGGGCGAGAGCGTCCGCTGGCCGTACTTCTTCAGGTTCAGTTCGCGCTGGCGCTCCACCCACGCGTGCAGCCGCTCCGCCTGCCGCTTCTCCCACTCCTTCCTCTTCGCCCTCTCAGCGCTGTCCTCCCCTGCGCCTCCTTCCTCCTCCTCCTCGTTGCCCGGGCTCTTCGCTTTCTTCTTCTTCTTCGCGGGCGAGCGCCTGGGCGGGAAGTCCAACTCCTCGATGCCGTCGCTGTGGTCCTCCTCTTCGTCCTTGTCTTCTTCGTTTTCGTTCTCCTCCAGTGCCATGCCTTGCCCGACGTCGTCCTGGCCGGGCGCTTCTCCCATCTCAATGGTGCCGTCCTCTGCCGCCTCCGCCTCCCGCTGGCTTTCATCATCTCCGGCGGCGACGCCCAGATCGACCGGCATTCCGTGGTCGTCTGCTTCAGGCGCGGCGGCGGCAACAAAGTCTGGCTCGGGTTCGCGGCGGAGGGGCGAGTCCATCTCGTCGAGGCTGATGTAGGGCGAGCCATCTTCTTCCTCTTCCTCCTCGTCCCGTTTCGCTCGCTTCTTCTCTCCCTTCTTCTTTCTTCCCTTTTTCTTGCTCGGTGGCTTCCGTTGCCTCTCCTCCTCCTCCTCCGCCTCCGCCTCTTCCTCCGCTTCTTCTTCTTCTTCTCCGCCTTCGGCTTCGGCTTCGCTGTTCCTTCCGCGACTGCGCGGCTTCTCGTGGGCCGCGTCAGGCGAGCGGTCAGCGGCTGTGGCCTCCTGCGAAGCGCCGAGAGGATAGGCCACGCGGGACAGCGCGTAGCTCTTCCGCTGGCCGCTGCCGCTCGAGCTGGGCCGGCGCTGCTTGCGGCGATAGCTGGGGCTCTTCTGGCTGGTACTCTGCACTTCGCCGGCCTTGCCCTCGCCGCCCTTCTCCGCATCATCGCCCTCGCTGTTCTCCTCCTCGCCGCCGCGCCCCTTCTTGGCTTCTCGTGCTCGCTTTGGCTCTGGCTCTGGCTCCTGCTCCCCTTCTGCGGCTGCTGCCGGCTCGCGATCGCTTCCGCCCTGGGAGGCGTCGGCCTCCTGGCTTGACTGGAAGGCGAGCCTTCGTCGGGTCTCCTTCTTCTTCTTCTTCTTTTCCTTTTTCTTTTGCTTTTCGTTCTTCTCGTTGTCGTCGTCGTCAAAGTCGCTCGCGGCCTCGCTGTCGAGGTCGACGGCGCCGCCTCGCTTGCCGTGCAGCTCGGACCAGCGCAGCTGCAACGCGCCGGCGGACCTCTTGAACTTCGATTCCAGGGCCATCCACAAGTCTGTCACCGTGTACAACACCGTGTACCAGAACCACCACAACCACGACACGACCAACGACACGACACACAACGCACGAGAAGTGTTGAGCAGGCAGCGTTGGCGTGTAGGTCTGGCTGTGGTGTGTGCCGTACCGCTGTCGTAGTGCAGTCCCTGCTTGGCGACCTCCTTCAGGAGTTTGGTTTCCTCGGCTTCCGTCCAGGAGCGCAGGCGGCTCTTGTTGATCATTTTCTGGACAAACGTCGACGCTCGTGTGAGCCCAAACAGCAGTGACCCGGTACGCGCTGCCGTGCCATAGGCCTGACAGCAGCTGTGCGCGTGTGCGCGTGCGCACCTCTCTCTGCTCCAGCTCTTTGGGCGACTTGTAGTACGCGTGGCAAGTCTGCAATCGCTGCCATCTGCGCTTGCACGACCTGCAACATGCCCCGATTCACAGGTCAACTGCAAGCGTCTCGGCACAAAGACCCAGGAGAGGTTGAGTCGAGCGGTGGCCTATCAACGTACTTGGGCGTGCGATTGCCCAACTGGGCGGCGACCTGCACCCACGACACCGCGCCCGGCGTGCTGGCCTCCTCCGCAGCCTCTTCCAGCTGAGCCAGCTCCTCGGCCGTCCACATCATCTTGCGCGGCCTCTCCTCTTCGTCCTCTTCTTCATCTTCTTCTTCTTCGTCTTCGTCTTCACCTTCTTTTCTCTTCAAGCTCCTTCTCTTCTTTTGGTTCTTCTTCTTCCTGCTTACGTCCTCGTAGTCCTTGTCCTTGTCGACGTCGTCGTCTTCCTCCTCTTCTTCATCGTCGGCGACCTTTTCCTTGCCCTTCCGCGATCGCGCCCTCTTCTTCGCTTTCCTTTCCTTTTCCTCCTGCTCCCTTCCGTTCTGGCTGTCGGCAACGAGAACCTGGGCATCGTCCTCCTTCTCCTTCTCCTTCTCTCCCTCTTCTTCTCCTTCTTCTTCCCCGTCCTTCTCCTTCTCCTTCTCTTTCCTCTTTTCCTTTTCCTTTGCCTTCTTCTTCTTCTTCGTAACCTCGGCGGCTTCTTCCTCCTCTTCTTCCTCCTCCTGGTGCAGGTTGATTTCGGACGAGGGCTTCCACTCGTCGTACTGCGAGCCATAACCTACCCAATGCACGAGCGACTCCTCCACTCCGTCCACGACCCTCGTGCGCAGGACCTTTGCACACCACCCGCACACGCACGCGCGCGCACCACACATCGCACACACCACCCGCACACGCACGCGCGCGCACCACACATCGCACACACCACCCGCACACGCACGCACACCACACAGCACGCACCAGCACCAGGTCCAGGTCCAGGAGGGTAAGAAGAGAGAGTGTGTCGTGGGGCGGAGTTGGGCGGGCAGTGTACCTTGACCTCGTACTCTTCGTTGTCGTCCTCCTCCTCGACGGATACTTTGCGCGGTCGCCCCTGATCATCATGTGCGAGCGATTAATCAATTAAAAGATTTACGTCTGTGCAGCAATTGTAATCACAATCTAGCAGTAGCGCTGGGTGGCGTACAGGTCTCCTCTTCGAGGTCCTCGCAGTCCCCCTCTTCTTCTTCTTCTTGTCCATGATGCTCTACCAATGTGCCGGTGCTCAATGTGCGCTCTACACCAGAAAAAGGAGGGAAAACAGCAACAACACAACCATTTCCTTTTAGTTTCTTTTATGGTTGATAATTTCTTTTGTATTTTTCAACGTTGGTTGCAGGGCGCGACCGGTGGTCAAGGAGTTCGGTCGACTTTTAATTTCAAGCCAACCACCAAATTGGGCCCGGTCTTCTTCGCACTCGAGGTATCAACCGGCTTACGCGGGCACGAAGGCGAACACAACCCCCTGCTGGTTGCCGCCCAGACAAGAAAAAGAAAGATTTTGAACGAGAGGCTGTACAAGAGAGAAAGAGAGAAGTAGAAAGGAAGAAGGGTAGAACGCAAGATGGACAAGCGATTGTCGATGGACCCGACGATGCTCCAGCAGATGAAGAGCATGCTCGGCCCGGGCGGTCGCGGTGGCCCCGCCCCACGAGGAGGCCGAGGAGGAAGCACGCAGCCACATCAGCCCTCGGGTCTGGGCTCGAGCCATTCTGCAATCGGCCCCGGCGGTCCGCCTGGCCGCGGTCGCGGTGGAATCAGAGGTTTACTTCTTTTCCTTCGTCTTCGCCCCCCCTCTCGTTCTTTTTTGTCGTTTTCATTTTTGCCCCCCCCCTCTCCCCGAGACGAAAGCCGTTACCACTCTGTATTATGTATTTATTTATTTTCTTTTCAAATCAAACTTGCAAGGGCATTATTTATTATTTATTATTTATTATTGTTCTAACACGGTTGTGCGGTTGTGCTTTCTATTCTTTTTTTTTTTTACGGCGGCCGTGCGCAGTCAACCAAGTGAACGCGTTGGTGGACCCGCCCGCGGACAACGCGCCGCCCCCTTCGCTCCCGCCGCGCACCGACGATGATGAACTGCCGCCGCCCCCGACCCACGCCCCTCCTCCTCACCCTATGGGTACCCGCCGTCCCTTCCTTTCTTCTTCTCTTTCTCGCGTGTGGCCTAACCCATCGTCGCCGTTGCGGTGCGTCACGGCTTGCAGCGGGCCGAGGGAGAGGCCGTGCCTCGCCTCTGACGGCCTCCGCGCCCCAGGGCCGCGACCACTCCCTGTCCTCGCCCGAGCCGCCCGCCTTTGGCCGCGGCGGTGGTACACCGCTCCAGCCCCAACATACTTGGCATTCCTCGAATCAGTTCTGATCGTCTGCTATGTGTGTGTTTGACTGCCAGGCGGGCGTGGGAGGGGTGGTCTGACGACTTCTCAGTCGTCGCCGTCGCTGCCGGTGCAGCACCTGCCGCCGCCTCCGGCCTTTCCTCCGCCGCCGAGCGTGCCGCCTCCGGATTTCCCCCCGCCTCCTTCGATTCCCGCGCGCGACGCCGGCGATCAGCTGCCGCCGCTCCCCGCGCCCGACCTCCCGCCCCCGCCTCCTCCGCCCATCGGCGGCGCCGGATCAGTCATCATGCCCAGTACGCCTCCTCTTTCCTTCTTTCGTTGAAGCTTGAAGCTGACGTGTCACGATGCGATTGATCTGTTGCAATGGTCGGTGGTACGGCGCAGGCGGGCGGATTCGACCGGTGCCGCCGGGGAGCCCGGGAGGGCGACCGGTGTCGATGGCACCTGGCGCCACACCGCCCATGCCTCCCAATATGCCCCCCAACCTCCCACCCATCGGTGCTGCTGGTACGCTAACCCACCGCACGCACGCGCATTCATCACCGCACGCACTTGGTTCGCTCACTTCCGTGCCAACAGGTGGCCCGTCGTCTCCGAGTGGCATGCGTCCGATGTCCATGTTCTCCCCTCAGCCACCGCGTGTCTCCCCCGGCCCAGAGGTACCCAGTCCCTCCCTCCCACGCTTGGCAACCAACCAACCAACCTTTGCGATTTGTTTTCTTTAGCCCCGATCGCCGTCGTTTGCCGCGGCGCAGGCCGCTCTGTCGTCGCTCAACTTCGGACCCAACGGTGCGCCGAGCCCCAACAGCGGCGGCGACGCCCCGCCGACCTCGCCGCCGTCGCCCGGTCCGGACGATGAGGCCAAGAACGCCAAGGTCAAGAATCGCCTCAGCATGCGCATGGGCAAGTTCAAGGAGATCGTGAAGAAGAAGGACCCCAAGCGGGCCGACTCCCCCGACATCGGAACCGAAGAGCTCCCGCTGCCCCTGCCCGAGCGCGAGCCCAGTGACAGTGCGCCCACCCCCACCAATCTCTCCCTGTCTTTTCAATCCTATTAGTTTGGCGGCTCACACCTTTCCCACACGACACCAGACTTTGACGACAAGAAGAAGTCGCTGGAGAATCAGCTCATGCGCAAACCCACCAAGCCGGAGGACCCGGAGGACCTCCGCAAGAAACTGACCGACAGCGGACGTACGTCGGGCGCTTCCTTTTTTGCGTATGTCGTGTGCCGATTGTCGTTCGACGCTCATGGGCGGGTGTTGCGTGGCACCAGGTGCGCTGAGCGAGGAGGAGAGCGGCGAGAAGAAGCTGACCGACAGAGGCCTCACCGGATTGAAGGCGCGATTCAGCATGAAGCGCAAGGGCTCCATGTCCGACGTCACCGCCGATGGGGTCAGCTCAGAGGATGATACCGCCGAAGAGGCCGCCGCGCCATTCACACCTCCCATGCCCAGGTACGCCACCATCGCCGGCTCACTCGCTCGCCCTCTCTTTCTCTCTCTTGCTGACGTCAGCACCCATGAACTGCAACACAGGCCGTTCACCAT
The DNA here is from genome assembly GCA_000826425.1 of Acanthamoeba lugdunensis. Classification (NCBI taxonomy): domain Eukaryota; phylum Discosea; order Longamoebia; family Acanthamoebidae; genus Acanthamoeba; species Acanthamoeba lugdunensis. Next base: position 15,097 of record CDFB01065459.1, on the reverse strand, counting down.
GCACGGAATTCCGATGGGCGGCGTGGCGCTGCCCATTCTGGCGTCGCCCTCGGCCTCGGTCTCCAGCTTCGATGAGTTGCCGGCCCCGCCCGACGAGATGTTGCCCCCGCCCCCGCCCAAGAAGCCCGAAACCCCGTTCGGTACACTACTCCGCACCGGTACCAGCATGGTGGCCCATGGATGGCTGACGCCACACCCGATGGTGCGTGCGTGTGCGCAGAGCGAAGAACAAAGATCTCCAACGAGATCATCGAGACGGAACGCAGTTACATCAGTTCGCTGAAGCGGCTGATCCAGGTCTACCACCAGCCGCTGCTGGAGCTGTGTGCGTCCCAGGCGGTGGAGAATCCCAACACCAAGCTGACCACCGAGGGCATCAACAAGATCTTCAGCACCCTGCCCTCCATCCTGCCGCTCAACGAGGAGCTGCTCAACCGTCTCGAGGTACCGCGCCACCGCTGGTTCCCAGCTCCCATCGATGTCGTGTCGACGCTCATGTGGTCTCTTTCGGGTTCGGCCAGGTGTGCATCAGCAACTGGCGAGAGGAACAGACCATCGGCGACGTGTTCCTCACTATCGTACGCACTCTTCTCCTATAGCTTCTATCATGAGTGGTGGATGATCAATCGGAGCTAAAATGCACACTTGCACGCGTACAGGCGCCTTTCCTGAAGATGTACGCCGACTACGAGAACCGCTATGAGACGGCCCTCTCCATCTACACCAATTTCATGAAGGACCAGGCCTTTGGCAACAAAGTCAGGGTAAGCAAAGCCAAGCCAGGCCCTTTATGTGTCCGTTTTTAACTCCTATTCACGTCACTAACGGTGTTGTGTTCCGTTTAATAGGAGTTGGACGAGCTTGTCGACATACGCGTGGAGGCCTGCTTGATCATGCCCATCCAGCGTATCCCCCGATACAAGCTGCTGCTCGAGGACATGGTCAGACACACCCCGCAGGAGCACCCCGACCACAACCTCCTCAAGCAGGCTCTCGCCAAGGTATGTCCAACAATCACTCACTTCCTGCGTTAAGTTGAGTTCAGCTCCGTTAATGACTCATGACCGGTTTTTCGTTGTTGTGTGCGCCACCCAGGTTGATGACGTGGCCGTCAAGATTGATAAGGGCCTGCACGAGTACGAGAAGCAGCAGCGACTGCTCGAGATCTCGACCCAGTCCACCTTCGTACGCACCAAGCTGACTTGCGGCGCCCCGTGCTCCTTTTAACTTATCGGCTGGCTGGGCTGCTTGGGGGCGCGTGTGCAGCAAGGACTGTTGGCCGCGCACAGAAGGCTTTTGCGTGAGGGCGAGGTGGCCACGGCGGCGGTGGGCGGCGGCAAGCTGCAGCTGCTCATCTTCAACGACATCCTGGTCCCCTTCCCCAAGTCCAAGCTGTCCAAGCTCGGCGCGAGCAAGAAGGCCATCGCCGACTCCAAGGAGTTCCAGTGGCCGCTCGAACTGGTCTGGCTCAAGGATGATCCCTCCCTCGGTACCATTCCCCGTGCTTCCGCCAACAGCAACCCAAATCACCACCAAGCTCACGCACCATCGCACACGACACACGACACACGCACACAACGACTACAGACAAGAAGAATCAGTACTTCTTCGACATCATGGGTCCCTCGAAGGTGTACAACATCAAGGTCAACACCGCCGAAGAGAAGGCCCAGTGGCTGCGGGAGCTGCGAAACGCCATGGAAGGCGCCAAGAACATCCAACAGCATCCCATCAACAAGGTGCGCACCTTGCCAGTCAGCTCCCGTACCAGCATCATCATTTTGGTTACTGACTCTTGTTGCTCTGTTGAATGCAGGAACTGGGCGAGCGTCGTTGGGGCGTCTTCCAATTCCGTAACTCGGTGTACTATGAGGGCGACTGGCGAAGCGGCATGGTACGCTTGACGTCCGGTGGTGCCCAAGGGCTGTTTTTACATTGTACTATGGACCGCCATGAGCGGGCTGACACGATGAGTGTTCGCGTGTCCGTGATCTCAGCTCGATGGCAAGGGCATCATGAAGGTGCACGGGTCGACCTACGAAGGCGAGTTCGGCGAAGACAAGAAGAGCGGCTACGGTAAGATGGTCTTCTCCACGGGCGAGATCTACGAAGGCGACTGGAGGGACGACGTGCAAAGTACGCAGCCCTGAGACTTCCCACCTCGTGTTCTGACTCAAGTTTAACTCCGATCGGACATAAAAAAACAGACGGAGCTGGCACGATGCTCTATCCCTCGGGCGCCAAGTACGCCGGTGGCTGGAAGGACGGCAAGCGGCACGCCAAGGGCGACATGACCTTCGCCAATGGCGACGTCTACAAGGGCAACTGGGCCGAGAACAGCCCGAACGGCCAGGGCCAGTTCATCGGCGTCACCGGTGTACAGTACGCCGGAGGGTGGAAGGACGGCAAGGTGCGCACCACGACCACACTCTTCTCTTCCCCTCCATTTCGCATCCGACACAGAGCACTTTGTCGGCGGCTGACCACCACTTTTGCCGCCGCCTGCGCAGTTCCATGGCAAGGGCCACTTGACGCTGCCGGCGGGAAAGACCTATTCGGGCGAGTGGGTGAGCGGCAAGCGCGATGGCATCGGTACGACGACCTTCGTCGTTAGTGGTTTGCGATCGGAGCGCAGTCCGCTGATTAGTTATTTCGTGGCTCGCGCAGGAGTGTACAAGCAGTACCTGAAGCACGACCCGTCGTTCATGATCGAGGAGTACCAGGGGCAGTACCTCAACGACCAGAAGCACGGCCTCGGCACCCTCACCAACGCCGACGGAGTGTTCGAGGGCGACTTTGTCAACGACAAGCGGGAGGGCACCGTACGTGTGCACGCGCGCGCGCGCACACACACACACACACACGCCCGGGCCTAACGCGACTTGATTGCAAACAGGGCACGATGCGGTACGCCGACGGCAGTGTATATTCAGGACAGTGGAAGAAGGGCGTGCGGGAGGGCATGGGCACCTACACCGCCAAGACCGGCTACCTCATCAAGTACGAGGGAGAGTGGAAGAACGACAGGCGAAACGGCAAGGGCAAGGCCGCCTACTCCGACGGCTCCACCTACGACGGCCAGTTCCGCAAGGACGTCGTACGTGTCTCGTGTGTGTGTGTGTGTCGCGTGTGTGTCGTGTGACTTACCGGCCGCTCGCTTCGCAGCTGCATGGCGCCGGCGTGTGGGTGAATGGACTGTCGGGCGAGAAGTTCGAGGGCAAGTGGCGAGACGGTCTGAGGGAGGGCCAGGCCAACATCTACTTCAAGGACGACAAGGAGAAGGAGCGAGACGCGGCCACGGCGGCGCTGACGTCCTCGGGCACCGAGTCGGCCCTCTACACCGGCGTTGGAGCCCCGGAGCCCAACAGCGGGTCGGGTATCGCCGGCCAGCCCGGCGGTCTCGGCGCGCCGGTGGTCAAGCGACAGCCATCGCTCTCGGGCCAGGCCAAGGACCCACTCCTCAGCAATCGCAAGCTGGCCTTCATCACCGCCGCACCTCCGCCCAACATCCACGTTGAGATGTTGATGGAGTGAACCTGTGGATTATGCAAAAGGTAAAGTAAAAGTTTTGTGTTGTGTGATTGGGTGCAGGCGCACACAGGAAACGTTGGAACGCGCTCAGGCCCTCTTGCGCTTGTCTCCGACGGCGGGCGCTGGCTCCGGGGCGGGGCTGGCGGCTGTGGTACCAGACACCAGCGAAGCAAGGCGAGGTCCGGGCTCAGTCACCCTGCGTCGGCGTGTCAAGGGCTCCTCCTCTTCCTCCGCCGTCCCGGTGGCCACTAAGGCGGCAGCTGCAGATGTTCCAGTTGGTGAGCCTGGGCGCAAGGGAATCACCTGGCAAGATGCGGGGTGGCGATACCTGGGGCAAGGCTTTCGCGGGTCCAGGCCAGGTCTGACTTGAGCAGCGCACGGGCCACCAGGTCCTCGGTCATGCGGCCGTGCTTCTCGCCGTGTCCAGCCTGGGGCACGCACAGGTGGGCCACCTCGTGACTGAGCAAGACCACCAGGTAGGCGAACAGCTCGCGGCGGGTGTAGGCCCGGTGCAGCAGCGGCCAGAGGTTGACGCTGTAGGAGCTCGACTGGGCGGCAAAGACAGCTTCGAACTCGTACTCGACGCAGCACACGGCGGGCGCCACCGGATGGCCGAGGGCGTTGACGATAGCGCGGATTCCGGCCAAGGTCTCGACGAGTTGGGGCTTTGGGGCTTTGCGCAGACGCTCGAATCCGCGCTCGGTGCAGTCCACGACTTGGTCGTCGTCGTCGAGCGGCCTGTACTGCACGCGCAAGGTACGGTCGGTCAGAGCCGCGCAATGGCCGTCACGTGGCGCATTCCGCGCGGCGGGGGCTTGGCCCCCGGTGAGCGCCTCGGTCCAGTCTCCGCCGTCCTTCCCTTCGGGCAAAGGCGCGTGATCGCTGAAGGTGGCCATCTCGGCGGTTGTGGTCGGCTCTCTGTCGGAGTTCGTGGTCTGACGCTGCTGGGTGGAATCAAAGCCTGCCTCTTCGACCTCATCTTCGTCGGTCTCCTGGTGCTCTATGACCATCTTCGCCCCAAGCTTAGTCACCTCCTGGTCGACGTCATCCTCTTCGTCCTCTTCGCCCTCTTTGCCGATGTCGTCCTCGTTTCCGACGTCGTCGTCTTCGTCGTCCTCGATACCGACGTCCTCTTCCTCGTCGTCGACGTTGTTGTGGGCTTGCTCGCCGGGGATGTTCTTGCCGTGAGAGGATGAAGTAGACGACGATGAGCTGCGCGGGTCGGGAGAGCTGGACGAAGTGGACGGGATCAGAGCGGAGGCGGCAGAAGTGGTCTGGGCGGGCTCCGCCCTGGCGGTGAGCGAATGCGCCGGAGTGTCGATCTCGCGAAGGCTCTTCTTCATGGCCTTGACCTGGCTGCGGATGGCCTTGAGCAGCTTCCATTTGCCCCCGAGCTCGTTGGGCAGGCGAGACGACGCCACGAGCAGCTTGCCGTCACCTTTGCTCCACTTGCAGTCGAGGACGTGCCCTACTTGGGTCTCACGCAGCTCCAAGCGACCGGCCTGCTCGAGAGAGATCTCCAACACCAACCTCGCTTCTTCGCGCAGCTTGCGCTCGGCGTTGGCCAGCGAGGTCCCTGGGCAAACTGGTCGGCCAGCGCGCAGAGCCTGCCACGACGTCCTCTGCATGGTCGCCAGGTCGGGGAAGTCGCCGCGCGTGGTGAAGAGCTTGTAGAGCAGTGGCGAGGTGACGTAGAAGTGGTCCTTTGTTGCGCAGTGCTCCAGGGCCTTCCGCTCTTCCTCTGTGCGCGGGCAGAGGAAACGCTGCGGCGGCACCAGCTTGCGCTTGAAGGCCGCCAGGAGCCTCGCATACGCCGGCGGGGTGATGAACTCGGGGAGCCGGTGGAGGTGATGCGAGTCTTCTTCGGCTTGCCCCAGCTCAAGCAGCAGCACCGGCAGAAGCAGCTCGACGACGTCTTCGGATCCCTTCTCGAGCAAGTGGTCGACGATCTTGGCCATGTGCTTCTGGTAAGTTGGGTGGTGGATGTTGGTGCGGTCGCGGTTGTTGGAGACCATGGCCGAGAAATCGACGCCGTAGTGTTTCTGGCTCGATTTCTGCTCCCAGAAGATGCCCGCCACGAACACCCGCTTGGCCACGCTCTCCGATGCCAAGGAGCTCCCTGTTGCGGGTGCGGCCGGCCACAAAAGAGCGCCGCGATCGCCGGCCAGGAGGCGTAGATACTGGCGCGGCTGGGTCAGCTGGGACCTGTGGCTCACGGCGTGGTGGGAACGCAGGAGGAAGTAGTTGTCCAGCGCGACGAATTTCGCCAGGCCGCTGACGATGGTGATGACGTCGCTCTTCCGGGACACCTGAAGTTCGAGCTTGAGCATGCGCAGCAGAAGCCCGATTTTGGGTACGCGAGGTTCCTCCGCCGTGGCCGTGTGCCCCTTTCGTACGAAGCTACACAGCGCACCGCTGTAGCTGGCTGTGAAGGCCAGAGCCAGTTGCGACTGGTGCAGCTCGAGTCGGCAATTCTCGCGCATCAGCACCGCGGCTGCCGCCTTGAGTCCCTCGCCGTGCTTGCCGGCCACTGCAAGGCCAGCCATCCTTCGCTTGCCCGAGCATCCAACCAGGAGACTGTTGGGCGGTAGGGTGGCCTTGCGGTTGACCAGCACCAGCAGCTTCCTATCGGGGACCCAGAGCACGTAGCCTTCAGGCTCACCTCCCTCCGCGCCGTGCACCTTGGTCAGAAATCCACGAACGCCGCCGAGCTCCTCTGGGTGTGTGAGGTCAGTCACTACACCCCATCAAATCAATCCAGGTCCCTCCACCCCTCTTATGTTGAGGACGAACCGTTGGTCTTGCAGGGTTTACAGGCAGCCCAGGGATTGCTCGGACCCAGCCTATACTTTCCGCAGTTCTCAACGATGGCATCGAACTGGTTTTGTAGCAGCTCGCGAACAGCCTCGTCCAGACTCCAGTGAGAGCACCACCCCGTGGTGACCCCCACGCGCATAGGCACTTGTTCGCTCCACATACTGCGTCCTTCTCCTGGCAATTGCTGATACTAATGCGGCGGGGCGGGAAACCGAAAACGCCCTGCGTGGAGCCTGGATGATTGGCCGCCAAGTTTACGCTGCTGTGTGGCAGTTTTTGTGGAATTTGTCCAAGTTTGATACGGCCCAGGGTGCCTGACAGCATCCAAACCACCCGTAAGTAATAGCAGCATCCACTCAAAAGTAATTGGCACAGAAAACCCACCATGCAGCAGAATCACTTTACTGCCTGTCTTTGCACTTCCGCATACGCCTTTCCCCGGGCACAAAACCATGGTTGATGATCGGAGTCAGGCTGTTTCGTTTGGAATCTAGAGCAAGGTTTCAAAAAAAATTCGTGGAGATCTAAGTGAGGATTGCTGGAGCAAGCTTTTTTAGCCCTCAAATAGAGAGCAACAAGCAAAACAACAAACAGCCTGACGACCCAAGAAGAGCAAGAATGGCGAGACCTGGCTTCGTGCGGACAAACATTGTGAGGTGGGTAAAAGAGGGCTCAGAGGCGTCGTTCCTCTCCCAAATGCGCGACCTGCGACGGCTCGCCCTCAATGCCGATGGTACCACTCCTGCCCTTCGCCCCTCCCCCCCCCCGTTTTTTCCTTTCTCCCAGAGAGAGGTGCTCAGTTATGGGGTGTTGTGCAGGTTTTATTGGCAGCGAGCACCTGTGGTCTGTTGAGCACAAGCACAAGCATCTCACCACACAGACCTGGACATCGCTCGACGCCTGGCACCGTTTCAAGTCCCACCCTGATCGTGTCCAAATGGTACATGCCCCTGCTGTGGAGGACCTGGCACGGTTCTTCGCAGACTGCTCACCGTGTTCGCCTTCACCGTTTGGGCCCCGCAGGTGGGCAAGTTGCAGAACCATCTGACGGAGGAGCCGCTGGAGGACGTCTACACGCCCTACGTCAAGGAGCGCTTCAGCATCGACCTGGAAGCCCTCCACTCTGGCCGGCATGGCAACTAAAACACCGGGCTGCCTCCACGGTCACAGAAATGCACAGTTTTCAACCTTTGCCAAAGCGCCCAGACTGTTAAGAAGAAGGGAGTTGTAGTAAGGCTATGCGCTCAGCCCTCCTCCTGTGGAGCTGCCGGAGGGCTGCGAGCTCCACAGCGCGACGCATCTGCCGTGCTCGATGGTTTCGATGCCTGCGCGTTCTGGCCAGACGCTGGCGGGCCTCGGCCAGCATCTGCCGCTCCTCCTCGTCCATGTCGTCGTCCGGCTCCGCCTCTTCGCCTAGTCCAGTCTCATTGGGACCTGCAACCACCTTGCACTCTTGCTCCAGCCGCATCCTCTCGCTGATGACTTCTTGTCTTTGGCTGGTTTGATCGGCCGAACACGGGGACGCCTCATGGAAAAGGTTTGTTTTATTCCTGCAATGGCGATTGGCTCCGCTCTCTCCTGTGGAGTGACTCATCAACGCGACTTCTTGCGCCCGCTAGCGCCCTTCTTCGACGCGGTGCCTTCGCCCTCCGTGCCCTTTTCCTCACTCGGCTGCTCTCCGCCGGTCGCGGTCTTTTCCTGAGCCTCGCCAGCGGTCTGGGCCTTCTGCGCGCCTTGCTGGTCCTCGCCTTCGTTCTTCTCGCCTGCCTTCTGTTGGGTCTCCTCCTTGGCGCCGCTGTACTTGGCGCCGTACTCGGTCAGCAGGTTGCGGGGCAGCACGTAGGACGCCTTCTTGTGGCGCAGCTTCCCGTCATCGATCAGCCGCTCGAACGCCTGACCACGACACACGACACGACACAACAGCATTAGCCCAAGAGCGCACATGGAAAGGGACAGAGGTTGGTACCTGGTGGAGGTGGTTCCTGACCAGTCGGTCATTGGCCGGCATGTCGAAGTGGTCGTGGATGTACTTAAAGATGGCTACCCCGCTCGCCTTGCCATTCTTGCCCACCTTGACCAGCGCCTCGGCTGTGACCACACCAACACCAACACCAACATCCACCAGGTGAGTAGCACGATGAGCACATCAATGCTTGTGGGGGGGCACGAACCGATCATGTCCTCGTAGGAGGGGTGGCGGTGGGTCTTCCGCGCTGGCAGCTTCCGGCCTCGCCTGCCCTGTGGCTCCTCTTCGCGCTCCTCCTCGCGCCCTCTCTTCCTACCTCTTCCTCCGGCTCGCTTCTCCTCCTCTTCCTCTTCTGGGCCTCTTCTCTCGAAGCGTTGAGTCGTCTCGGCGCGGCCGGCGCGGCCGTAGTCGGCGCCGCGTCGCAGAATGGGCCTGCGCCTGCCCGTGATGAACTCCTCGTCCTGATCCAGCTCCTCGGGGGCACTCATCAGCCCCTCGCCCTCCTCCTCATCAGTGTACCCTTCTCCCTCCTCCTCCTCGGGGGAGTAGTACTCATAGCCCTCCTCTCCTTCTTCGCCTTCACCTTCTTCCTCCTCTTCGCGGCCGCGCCGACTGGCGACCAGGTCGCGCCTCCTGGTCATCTGGCGCCCTCTGCGCTCTTCTTCGCCGTAGCCCGCCAGTCGCCGCCGCTCGCGGAAGCGCTCGTACTCTTCGCTCTCTTCTTCTTCGGAGGGGTAGTGCTCGCTCTCGGGTTCCTCTTCCTCCTCCCCACGTCGGCGGCGACGAAGGCCGGCGGGACCCGTAGGATAGGCGATCCGCTCCATTTCGCGGGCGGCGGGCCGCATGTGCTCCCGCGCCCGACCGCGGCGCCGCTTGGCCAGCATGTACCGATCGAACTCGTCCAGCGGGTGGGTCCCGTACTCCTCTTCGGCCGGCGGCGCGGCGCTGGCAACGGCCGCTGCGCGCTTGCCGGCGGCGGGGTGCTCCCTGCGCCGGCGGGCAGTCTCCCTGTAGACATCGGGTGAGGGCGAGCGCGCTCGGCGGCGCCCGACACGCGTCGGGCTGGGCATCCTCTTCGCGTAGTACCGGCCGCCACCGCCACGGTCTTGCTCCTCGTAGTCATGGGGGCCGTAGTGACGTCGCCCGGCGCCTCCCGAGGACTCACGCAGGTCGTACCGAGTCTGTTCGAACTCGGGCTCGTAGTGGGTGATCCGCCTGCCCTCTCTTCTCTGCACGCGCACTGGGCGAGTCGCCATCTATGTGTGGTCACGGGTACATTTGAGGGAACTCAGCGACAACACAACACGCGCTGGGCTGAGCGGTTGTACCTTGCTTTGGTCAGGTGCGAGAGCAGTAGTGTTGCGTCGAGCAGCTCGATCGGGTTCCTTTTATCAGTCCGCCTGTACAACCAGGCCGCCAGAAGGGGGCGATGCGGAGAGGAAGAGCTGCCGGCATCCTGGGGAAGAACCAACGAAAAAAGAGACAGGCACCAATTGGGCTACGTCGGATCGAATCCCGATCAACTCAACCGGTTCGTCTTGTTGTCGCTGGGCTCAAAAAAAAAGTGATCAGTTTCGTATGTGACGCCCTTGCTCATGAGCCCGTGTGCTGTTTCTTGTACTTCTCGCGAAGGGCGGTGGAGCTGAGCTTGCCCTCCCTGGGCAAGTTCGCCGCATACGAGTGTTAGTTGCAGACTTGTCACGAGAAATGAGGCGAGAGACGGTTACCCAAGGCCCGGGGGCGCGTGAACGAGCTGCACGACGATCACCTCCAGTGGCTGCAGACCGTTAGCCTTCCGCTTCTCATTGATGTCCGCTGCCCCCTGCGGACGAGCTCACAGTTAGCCACCACACGAATTCGAGCCCCCACGCTTATCGCTGGCCTACCTTCTGCGTCTCCTCCGACACGATGATGGCGTTGAACGTCGGTCCAGTGAGGGTTGGCCCGTAGGGATCGTTGATCTCGATGGTCTGCGTGACATCAATAATAACACGACCAGGCGGGCGATCACATTAAACAAACAATAAAGGCATCAACGCCCACGCACCTCATAGGCCACGGAGGGGTTGATGGCGTTGAGGAAGTCTACGGTCGTGGATGCGCGCTGCTGGTAGGGCTGCATGACATCCCCGTGCTTCTTGTTCTTCAGCATCTCATCGCCTGGTGCACGCGATAAGCGCTCAGCCACGAACAAGGTCTACGAATCTGCTCTTTAGCAGCCAGAGACACGTACCAGTGATGCCCACGACCATCTTTTGCTCAGTAGAGAGCACCGCGATCGTAAGCATGATCTGCGCGCACGCCGTGTAGGTGATCAGAAGGTGACCATCAGTGGTGCGCTAAGCAAAGGTGTACCTTGTGGCCCGCGTGCAGTCGGTCGAAGGTACCGCCCAGCACGGTTTCCTTGTATGTGGGAAAGCCTGATGGCCACCATGGACAAGGAGGAAGTGGTGAGTGCGCGCAGATGGTGAGTGTCGCGGGGAGCAGGCGGAGCGGACCCTGAGTGAGCGACTGCCGGGCCTGGTCTGTGCAGGCGACGGTCTCCAGCTGGCCAAAGGCCAAAGCCTGCAGGCCTTTGCTCGATCGCACAGCGTTCACCTCCACCTGGGCCTCGACTGAGACTTTGGCATACACGGCGCGTCAGGCCACCAAGTCGGGGTACCCGAACGCAACCAGTGGGCAGGGGAGAACATGTTGTACCGGGCGCGAGGGTCAGCAGCACAGCGATGTCGTGTAGGTCGGTGCGAGGGTCGTAGTTGTGGAGAGCAAAGGGCGGCAGCACCACGACTTCCAACTCGTCGTCTACTTGCATCGCCGCGGCATAGTACCCGGCCAGCACCTCCTCCAGCTCCTTCTCCTGAACATGGCCAGACACGACATGGTGTGTTGAGCGATGACTACACTTCACCTGCGGTGAAGGAGGGGGGCTGCACCGACACTTGGTGAGCTTGGTGCTCGGCTCCGACAAGGAGAAGGTAGAGCCGGGTGGCGGGTCCGCGCTGAAGATGGCTTCGCGCCTCTTTGATGAGGGCCACCGCCGCCTGCGGCTTATCGTGAGGCCACCCAAAGGGTGCCTCCACCAGTGCCGCACCCACCAGCTTGCTCCCTCGAAGGCCCTCCATCTTTTCTTTTCGCTGATTTTTACGTATTTATTGTTTATTTATTGTTTATTTATTGTTTATTTTTCTTTTTTGAGCTGGCGCTGACGTGGCTCTCGACCGCAGCGACCCGCCGAAGAGGAAGACTTGATGATGTTCATTTATTTGTGGACAAGGGAAGAAGGAGATGGAGATTGAGGCGCAGACTTTGTCTGTACAGGGTGTGCGCTTATAAACAAAGGAGAGTGAATGGAAGGTGGAAGGAGAAGAGGTGAGGTGAGGTGGATTAGAATACAGGGAGGAAGAGGCTGACACTGCCCCAGAGGCATACGACGCCGAGCGAGATGACCGTGTTGGCGCTCGGCGAGAAGAACAGCGCATACCACCAGTGGAGGGTCATCAGCGAGCCGTAGGCCACGAGCGGCACGAACTGCAGCACGGCCCACGGCCTGCCCATCCCTGTGGAGGGGAAGCCAGGTGTCAGTCTGTCTTGTTGAACGCGGCGGAGAGTTGAATGGAGGCCAACAGGAGAAGAAGAGGGGAGCATGTACCAGCAAGGGACAGGTAGCAGAAAACGACAAAGGAGAGGACGAAGAGGTGAATGATCTGCCACGTCTTGAGGCCGGGCGTGTCGAAGTCTTCGGCCTTGGGTGCGGCGAACTCGCGACTCGACGAGAAGAACTCGCACAGCTGTTTCTCCAGCAGGTCCGCCAACGCGTTCAGGAGTTCCCTCGCCGACAGCGGCTGCGGGGCGGTGCGAGCTGGCTCGACCAGGCGCGGAAGCTCCTCCCTAAACTGCGCCGCTACCGCATTCGCAGATTGAGTCTCGAGCAGTGCGATCTTCTGCGATTGAAGCGCCACCGTCGCCTCCAGCTGCCGCAGATGTTCGCGTTGGTAATCTTCCAGATGCTGGACATATTTGCCGCTCTCGATCTGGCGAAGCAAAGTTGGAGGGAGGAGGAGGAGGGGGGGGTATGAGCGCTTCGGAAACCATCAACTCATAAGGTAGGACGCGAAGCGGAGGCAAATACCATCTCATGACAGCCGACGTAGTAATATCGACATCGCATCAAGGTGTGCTTGGCGTAGGTGGTGTCCTCCTCCTTCTTGGGTGAGAGCAGGGCCGAAGAACCCATGAGGCCCGAGTTGGTGCGCCTCCGCGTCGGAAGGTTGTCCGTTTCGCCTCCCATCTTGTCTTCTACAGGGCAGCTGCGGGATGATGCGGTGGTATCTACAGAATAAATGTGATTTGTGTACAGGATGCGCGGAGACTCGAACGAGCAAGTGGTAGTGGACCGACGTAAGTTCAACTTGATTGCTCCTCGCCCATTCGAATTCGAGGAGAGATGCTTGCGGTCTTGCCTTGGCGTCAAGTTGTTTGCTCGCTTGCGCTTTGGAGCCTCGAATTTCTTCGACACTTTCGCTCCCGGTAATAACCCGCTGGAAACCGGACAGCCAGCCAACGACCCCTTCACCACCGCCAATCCCAACTTATCTACCACAAAGACCGACCACCAACTACAACACCGCCTCACCACCTCGTGTTCCACACCACATCCCCCGCCTGTACAATTGTAATATATTATAGAATGAACAACCACCGTTCTACGCGTGGTGGTTAGGTTCGCTGTGGCCCTCCTCCTCATCTTCCTCGCCTACCCAGTGGCTCTTGACCTCGCTGAAGAGCGAACGCTCGGGGCCGGTGAGGATGTAGCTCCGCAGCTCCTCGTCGGCCATGTCGCTCTCGCCGATCTCCTCCGAGTGGGAGACCGGCGGGATGATCTCGGCCAGGTTCTCGCCCAGCTCGTAGCTGCCGTCCAGGATGAGCGCCTCGCTCACGCCAAGTAAGAGGCACCGCTCGATCTTCCAGTCCTCCTCGTCGAGCTCCTCCTCCTTCTTGATCGGTTGGCTCTCCTCGCCTTCGCTCTCCACCTTGCAAGGGTTCGGCTCGCGCTTTCGCTTTCGCTTCCTGCTGGCCGCTCGGCCGCACTGGATGGGTGACGGCTGCTCGGCGTACACCGTCTGCACCGGTGTAGTTGGTTCGACCTCCCTCTCGAGCTTGACCGGAAAGAGGTCCGGGAGCACCAGCCCCTCGGCCTTGATCTTCTCGCCCGTCGCTCCCAGCACCTGCATGGCCTTAGGAGACTTCTTCAGTAGCAAGGCGAGGCGCTGTTTGGCCTTCACGAGCTTTTCCTTCCGCCGCTGTCGCCCCGCCTGAGTGCGTAACAAACAAGAAGACGATGCCGAGGGTCAGCTTCCTTACAGCGCGGGCGTACAAAGAAGCACTGCAGAGCTTACCTCAGCAACTGTGAAGGACCGAGGGTCGACGATGCCGATCTGCGATTTCGCCTTCAGTTTGATGGTGGTCTCGTCCAGTCGCATAGAAGGAGTAGTCGTCGTGGTGGTTATCGAAGCCGAAGTAACCTCGACCCCGTCGGTGGACTCTTGCCTCTCGCGCTCTCGCTGTGCGTGCTCCTCTATTAACACCCGAGTGACCTCCTCTTTCTTGGCGTCGGTGATACATGCCGTCGCCTTGATAATCTGGTCGGCAAAGTGATGCAGGTTCTGCCTGTAGCACACGCGCAGAGCGGCATCTGTCAGATCGCTATTACCATGCAGGGGAATGCAATTGGGTTGATGAAGGGCATCGCCGGTACCTGGTCACCGTGCCCGACGGAAAGGGAAGATACTCATCGGCGCAGCGAATCATAGCCTTCTTTAGTTCGGCGACCCTCTCCTTAACAGTTCTTAATTTGACATCCGGGTGCAGCATCAGCTGCGGGCCTACGAAAGACGTGGATGTAGTGCATTAGTACTGGTAGCTTTGCCCAAGGCGCTAGGAATTAAGGTGGAGGCAACGTACTGATCTTGATTTTGGAAAACTCGGCAGCAAGCATAACGGAGGCCAACGCTACGCCGGCCCTCACCCTGCCTTCCATAATCCATTCCTTGTCTGCTATGTACTCGAGAATATCAATGGCCAGGTTGCGGAGAGTCTTGCGTTCCTGTTGGAGGAGCAGAGGGCCACATTAGCGACGGTTTCCTAATCTACGATGCAGACGGAGAGTATACCGGCGTGGAAAGTTTGAGCTTGCTCACGGCTGGTTCGATGAAGAGGATGGGATCGACTTCATGGTTGCCGATATTCAGGTGTCGCTTCATCTGCGTGAAGGACTTGCCAACCGCGTACGGACCTTCGCCTACAGCCATCTGCATGGAGAACGCGACAGTGATGTGACAGTGCGTGAGTTCTGCAGAGCGTCGAGGACGACAACAGTTCCGGGGCAAACGAACCGCGACAGTGCCAAGCGTGACGGGCTTCCCCTCTTCTCTGCACACAGCGTAGATGATGGCACCGGCGAGAGGCTTGACGCGACTAAGAACGGAATTGTGGTGTAGCTCCTTCTCCCTGCTCCTCTTCTCGAGGCCCTTTCGCTTCTTCCTCTCCTCCTCGGTCTCCGCGTTCTGCATCGCGTCTGCGTCCTTCCGTTGCCTCTTGTAGTGCCTCTTGCTATCGTCCAGAAAGCCGAGCACTTGCCCCATGATGTAGCACATGCGCCGCCTGGAGGTGCTCCCAAGGCCCAGTTGCGGACCCACGTTGTCAAAGATGCGTGTCATGGCATCCTAGACGAGGGAAGTGAAGGTGAGTGTCACAAGAAGACATGGCGTGCAGGTCGTTTGGGGG